>CAHIKZ030005532.1:1067500-1157500 GCA_903632075.3 Acanthosepion pharaonis
GGTAATACAGAGCAAAGATATGTATTAATTAGTATATGTACGCGTACCTAGGTTTTTGGCGTGCGACTATAGTTTCCTGGGTGGTGTTACCAGTTCATCAAGAACACAGACCCCTTGCCCAATGACCTGGGAACACCACCCAGCGAAACTATAGTCGCACGCCAAAACGTAGATACGCGTACATGTACTAATCAATACATTAATATATATATATATATATATATATATATATTTGTATGTATGTATGTATGTATGTATGTATTAAAAAGATAGGAAGTGTGTGTGTGTTTGTGTGTATGTATTTATATGTCTGTGTGAGTGTCTATGTATGTGTATGCATATGTCTATACTAATTCCTTGTAGTAAGACGGTATGTATGTATGGAGAGGGAATATACTTATGCGTACGCATGCTGACAAAAACACAAGTAAATGCAAATAGATCTAAGAACACACAGGGGTCATTAAAAGATAAAAATATAGATATCTTTCTCCCCTTTTCTCGGACCAGTATTAATTGTTTCTTTATTATCCATCATGCAGAACTTTTTCACTGCCAGTTCAAGGAAGACATTTGGGTCACGAACACACAAAAAGGAGAATGTCTAATATCGAGAATATTTAACATAAAAAAACATAAGAAAATTCATTCCTTTTAATGATATGTGGAAATATCCACTCTTTGCTTGATGAAGGTCATGACATCGGAAACCCGTGGAGCAAAATTATGGAAAATAAAGCACAATATATTTTTTTTTAAAAATCCACATTACAACCAAAAACGTTTGCGGTTTCTCCTTTCTTTTTAATATACATTTTCTCTCGTTGGAACTACTATAACGTCTTCCCTTTATTATATATATATATATATATATATATATATATATATATATATGTGTGTGTGTGTGTGTGTGTGTGTGTGTGTGTGTGTGTGTAGTATATATATTCCTAAACCGTGTCACATACATAGCTTACATTAATTTGACTGAAGGTATACTGAGAATGATGATGATGATGATGATGATATAGATAGATAGATAGATTGGCGCTTAGCTTCTGAGTGGCGTCGGCCTGGAGGTTATGGCAATCAGCCTTCAAGAATTAGACTTTTTTTTTACTGAATTCAACCAACCCCCAAAACAATCACTTGAAGAATTCCAATACTATCTAGTATAGCCTGCTCATTTCTCTCTCCCCTATCTCTCTCTCACTATATATATATATATATATATATATATATATATATATATATATATCCGCTGAAATGCCAAGAGTAACAAAATACGCTTGCTTTAATTCAGTTAGAAATATCCAATGACCTAGGAGGTCGTAAGGATATCAATCTGGATCCTTCATCGTATTTATCGGGAAAATGCTCATTTTTGTGGCAGTGTTCATCCCCTCTCCAGGTAACATGCGACAGGATATATTGTGTAACATGGTACCAGCAACAGAGTACCAATTCCAGCCAGATTTAATGGCATATGTGGAATAATGTACTTCTCCAGAATATTGCCTGATCATTGAATTTCACTTTTCCGTGCTGCTAACCGCTGGTTAAACTCTGTAATTCATTATAATATGTGACAAATTAAAAAAAAGAAGACTAAACTCTGAAATCTTGCAACAATGAACTGTAATGAAGGCAATGATGATAATAACACCTGTCATGATGTATGATTTATGAGAAACGCCAAAAAATGGCCGTCTTTTTTTTTGTAATAATTACGCCGACAATTCAGTTAGATATTATGTTGTTGTCGGATCTAATAGAGAAGCCATGGCATCGCCGGTTAAGCCGTGTCGGCAGCTATAAAGTGTTATCACAATCAGACTAGGACTTTCGCGGTTGTTTTGAGCAAAGTTTAGCTCGTTTAACTTAGATTTGAAAGTTTTTCCACTTATAAATTTCCATGCGCTTTAGCGGTAATAATCCCGCACCGTCCCGCACCGACAACTTGCCATTTGGTCATTAAAATAAGATTCCCTGTCTAATATATTAGCAGGCGAAATCAAGATGTCCGCCTGTTGCTGGGCGTTTGATCACGTATTTCAAATCAAATTTAAAAAAAAAATAACGTTTGATCTGAGATGTAATTATTTGAGGATGACGCATAAGTTTAAAACATTTTTTTTTTATTATTCGCTGACAGAATCTTTTCGTTTTATAAATTCATAATATCATTATTCATTTTTTTTTTAATCAATTCACCCCTGCCAAGGCGATAATGCAACTAAGACACATGGCGCTCCTGGGAGTGAAAAAGAATGGGAAGACTTTAGAAGGAATCGGAAACCCAATCCAAAACAGGAAACATGGATGAACTTCTACTCCAGGCCGAGGAGGGACGTAAACCGGATCAAATCTATCTATCTATCTATCTATCTATCTATCTATCTATCTATCTATCTATCTCAGCCTGTTCGTTATCTATCTATCTATCTATCTATCTATCTATCTATCTATCTATCCCAGTCTGTTTGTTAATCTATCTATCTATCTATCTATCTATCTATCTATCTATCTATCTATCTATCTATCTATCTCAGCCTGTTGTTATCTATCTATCTATCTATCTATCTATCTATTCATCTATCTATCCCAGTCTGTTTGTTAATCTATCTATCATTATCTGTTTCTATCTATCTATCTACCTATCTATCTATCTATCTATCTATCTATCTCAGCTTGTTCGTTATCTATCTATCTATCTATCTATCTATCTATCTATCTAACTATCTCTATATATATATATTGGGTGTAACAGAAAAATTGTCCAAATCGTGTAACAGCGTCATTATCCATTCCACAAAATCTTTAATATCTAATAAACGCTAAACAAATTGAGTTTCTTTTTTCCAGGTTTTCAGATAAGATGTCTAGCCACCTTGATACAATTTTTCGTAAGAATCACTGAAAAACACTTTGAGTTATTCAGGTAAAAATAGAACTGGTTAAAATCGTTTTGTGTTAGATTCACAATGGTGAGGGGGAAAAAGATCATTCAGCCCTTTAGTAATGGTACCAACATTCATACTCTGGTTTCCATCTTCAAAGTCCATTCAAGAACCATCAAAACAACGGTTAATAAGTTTAAAAAAGAAGGAAACAGTAGAGAGGAAAACTGGATCAGGATGAGGAAATCACAACATGAAGAGGGATCATCATTTCAACTTTGAGCTAAAGAAACCAATTAGGAAAAGTCAAACTTAATTCATAAGACGTTTGCCACGCGATAGAGGAGTTTCACCTATGACAATCCAATCTCTTAACTACATATGGCATAGTTACTTGAAATCGAAAAGGTTCTTCAACTGTTAGTAGTTTTCTAACATTAAAACCACTTTCATTTCAATACAGCCTTATATAGGCCTATACAGTAGACCCAATAACTTTCACTTGACTGGTTCGCACCCTGCCCTTCTCTAGGTTAGTGTATATATATATATATATATATATATATATATATTAATCATATATATATTAATTTTATATATATATATATATATATATATATATATATATATAGATAGATAGATATAATTAAAGGGTGCTCACAGGAAGTCTACTTCGAATAATGTGTGTTGACTTTTGAATAAAAGATGTTTTATCAACAATAATACAGGATTTCTTGGTCGCTGAAGATCTTGGAGATTGTCATCTTTGGAGATTGACGTGTAACAATTCAGGAACTTGCAAACAGAGTCAATATTAATTTTAAGTCTATTGAAAAAATCATTTATGGACACCTGCGTATGCAGAAAATGTCAATGGTATCAGTTTGTTCCCACATTTCCAGAAGACAACCGCAATTGTTCCCGTGAAGAATTTGCAGTAGAGCCACAATCAACTGTTCCCGTGAAAAATTTGCATTGTGTCAGGAAAACAGATAAAAAAATTTCCCCCGATTTGCTATCGTAATTTTAAGTGCTCTGTTTGAAGCTTTAATAATGAATTAATCAGTTAATTAAATCATTAATCATTAATGACAGCAAAGGATTTTTGTTATGGTTGAAATTCGTGTTCTGTTATTATTTCCAATGTGAACTCTTAGAACAAAAGAGAAGATTACAATTGATAATACGCTTTTGTTAATTTTGCTGAACTGATATCATTCATAGTACTTGTTCCAGTTAATACTGCTAATCTCCCGATTAGGATTTATTAACAAAATATATCAAGAATATTAATTGCTTGCAATGATTACACTGATAGCGAAACAGTAAATGTTAAAAGCAAATGAAAAAATGACTAAATAATTGTCATTTTGCCTTATTTAATTCAGAGTTATAAACAATTCTTATATTTGAATTTTATTTGTATTTTGTTTATGTTATATTATGTTATTTATGTTATGTTTATAGTTTATTTATGTTATGTTTAAGTTATTTATGTTATGTTTATAGTTTATTTATATTGTTTATGTTATTTATATTGTGTTTATAGTTCATTTATATTATGTTATTTATGTTTATATTTCATTTATATTATTTTATTTTATTTTATATTATGTTATTTATGTTTAGAGTTTACTTATATTATGTTTATGTCATATTATGTTATTTTATTATGTTTATAGTTTATTTATATTATATTTGTTATGTTATATTATGTTTATCGTCTATTTATATTATGTTTATGTTATGTTATGTTTATAGTTTATTTACATTATGTTTAAGTTATGTTATTTATGTTATGTTTATAGATTATTTATATTATATTTATTTTATATTATGTTATTTATGTTATGCTTATAGTTTACTTATATTATGTTTATGTTATATTATTTTATTTATATTTTGTTTATAGTTTATTTATATTATGTTTATTTTATCTTATAGTTTATTTCTATTATGTTTAAGTTTTTTATCTATGTTATGTTTATAGTTTATTTATATTATGTTTATGTTATATTATGTTATTTATATTATGCCTATAGTTTATTCATGTTTATTCATAAAATAAGAAACAAATACGAAAATGTTTATAAGTTTGACATGTTTCTCTTCATCAGCTAAAATAAAAGTGAAACATGTTAAATTTATAAATATTATTCTATTTTTTGTTTGAATTTCTGGGATGATGTGTTATAATTATTTACACTATTTATATTCAGACTATTGACCTCATTTTTGTTGTTTTTATCGTAACTTTTCGGCCGTTGTGTCCTCCGGTCTTGCTCAGGTGTGCAGCTTCTGGGTAACCTAAAAGGAATTCCTAACTGAACTCTTTATTTAATCTACGGTGGTAGACTGTTCTCGGTCCACGTTAGATCTCTCATTTATTTCTTATTTTATTTAGTACTGTTCAGTTATTTCTCGCCCGTTTCTACTGAGTGCATGTAGACACTGCACGACCCAAAGATTGAATTCACAACCACTATGTCACCAAATACACAAGGCTTTTACTGACTATGCCATTGTCCCATAGGATCAAACTTTGAGCTTTAAACCTAATTGCTGCTGTTTAGGCTGCCACTACCGCTGCTGCTGCTGATTACGCTGCCACTGCTGCTGCTAGCTGCCATATTTTGACTGCTGCTGCTGCTCATGTTTTGATTGCTGTTTATGTTGCATTTGAACACACGCTGCCATTTGTCTTTCTTTATTAGCAGCTCCCATATTGTATTTATATCTATGTTAGTCCTATTGTTATTCTATTTGCTATGGAGCCACGGAGAAGTAATGGCTAGCGGCCCAGATTGTGGAATCGGAGAGCAAGGTTCGAATTACAGTCGAGTTCGTTACATTGACTTATGGATTGGATTGAGAAAGGTATGAATCCACCTGTTCTCTTCCCAGCTAGGAGTAAATGGAATTCGCATTGACCTGATTAACCCGACTGCGGTCGACTTTCATTCATTCTTTATTTAATTATTCTATGCAATTTATTCCGTATTTTTTAAATTAATATACAATGATATATAATATAGTGCTAAACATGGATGACTGATTGTTTTTCAACCTCTTGCAGGTTATTTAAAGCCAGAAAATATTTTTAAATTGTGAGAATTTTTTTTGGTGCCGATAATGTTTTACTGATGCAAGTCTTACAAATCAACCCAAAGCCGAAAGGTGAACAGATGGATTCATACAATTCCCCAAGGATATTCGCGTGTAAGTAAATATATCGAGCCCGACTGGAACTGAAACTCGGCTCTGCGATTTCCAAATTTCGAGCCGTTGTCCATTAGACCACCCACAGTCATCCCTCTCGGTACTGACTAAGATTGACGTTGCTTAACCTCGGTGATCGTTTCAATATGATATGCCTGCAAGCGTATCATATCCTCCTGCAGATACAAGTTTACAGCATCTGGTATTCCCAAGCTGTCGCCCATTTAGGTACTGACCAGGATTGACGTTTCTTAACTTCAGTGATCGTTTCAATATGATATACCTCTAAGTCCATCATATCTTCTGCACATCCAAGCTTACAGCATCTCGTATTCCCAAGCGGTCATCCATTTAGGTACTGACAAAACTCGACGTTATTTCTGGTCATATGAGAACAGATGTTTCAATGTGGTATGGCCGTAAACCTATAGTAAAGCGTATTTTGTAATATAATATAGATTTACAAATAACTGTTATAAATATAGTGTTATTCATAGAACACTGTGTTATCAATAATTATCTATTATATCTATAGAATTATATAATATGCACTGGCGTGTAAAAGTTTGGGGTCATCTTGGTAAATGAATTACTTTTCTTAATTTTAGCCCCAGATTTGCATTGATTTGCCAAGGTGCATTACACTCGTGTTAACAAGATGGAACAATTCTTACTTAGAAATATTCATATTATTATGACTATCTCATCTCAGATCTTTCATTGGCCCAATAGATTTGCGTAACGTAGTCGGCAGGAGTCAGTTGGTCGCTGCTGATGGTCGCTTGTGGCTGCTGATGGTCGCCACTGGTCCGGATTCTACCCAATCACTATCTTCTTCCCCGCTGCTGGATTTATGGCGTAGGAGTGTTACAACAACACAGGGTTTAATCTATTTCCGGTTACAAATGAAAGTCGTAAAAATAATTCTAGGTTATGAATAACTGGTCATGATAAATCTATAAACAGGAAAGAAATGCTATTGGTTTTGGATAACCAGTGTAAAATGTCTTCGGAACGATCTACATAATAAATTCGAACAAATTGTTCAAGGTTGAAAGAGTTTGTTTGCTGAATGTAGAATGTCGCTACGATAACATACGCCAGCGATAATACCATACTCAAAATAATCTTAATATAATAGCAAAATAAAGGCGTATAGTCAATTTTAGCCGCCACGAAACCTTTGCCTGTCAGTGCTATAAATAATTGTTATAAATTTAGTGCTATATAATCTTCTTTATGTGCCGTGTCCCCTAAGGACGTTGGCGATCATGGCTCTCCACAACTTTCTGTTCCTTGTACCTCTTAATAAACTTTGTCTTTCTGTTATTTCTCCTAAGCCCTATTTGCCATCCATTTAGTTAAGCTCATCAAGTATCTCATGCATTGTCTTTCACTGTCCCTCTTCCTCTCTATCTGCCCTGTGAGTATCAAATTCTCCAAGCCCTCCTTCCTCATTATATACCCTAGAAACCTCAATCTTCTCTTCCTGATGTTATGTATTAGTTTAATTTGTTTCCATTTCCCCCAAAACTTAGTCTTTACTCACATGTCCGGTAAATAGTCTCCTCAGCTTCCACCTGTAGATTCACATTTCTGTTGCTTCAAGTCTGTTCTTCATCTATGAAGGGATCGTCCAGCACTCACTGTCATACAGAAGGACAGCTATCACATAGCAGGTTAGTGCTCTTTTCCTTGTTTCTAGTTAAATTTTTTTTATTTTTTACAATCTACTTAGCTTTTGGAATACTTTCATGGCTATCGCAATACACCTTCAGATTTCAGTGTCGCTCTTCTGTTAAAACACTTCCCAGATATTTAAATTTCTGCAACTGTATGATATTGGTACCACAGATTTGTAAATTTCTCATCCTTTTGCTAACAACCATGAATTCTGTCCTCTTGCAGTTGATGTTTAATCCTTTCTTCTCGCTTTCATTCACAACCTTGTTTAGAAGATTCTGTAGCTTTCTTTCTTTGTCAGCTATCAACACTGTCATCTGCATACCTTATGTTGTTAAAATTGTGGCTACCAATAATGAATCCTGATAAGACTTCTAGTTCTCTCAGAATCGCCTTGCTAAGTTGGCTAAGTCCGATGAGAAGACGCAACCTTGTCTTACACCCCTTTCTATATTTGGATATCTGCTGAACACATTTTCTATCCGTGTGTAATCTGTTGCCAGTATAGGTTCTTGATTATTCTAATGTCTTTCCCAAATATATCAAGATTGCTGAGCAGTTCCAACAGACCTTTGTGGCGTACTTTACAGAGTTATAATAGCTATGAATATATATTTTTATAATCTTCTTTTATCGACCGTGTATGTTCAGAACGTACGTGATCAAAGCTCTCCACATCTTCCTGTCCCTTGTAACTGTTAATAAGTTTTGACTTTTTGTTATTTCTCCCAAACATCATTCCGCCATCCATTTGTTCAAACTAATCAAGTATGTTTTGCGTTGCTTTTCTCTCTCCTCTCCTTCGATCTGTCCTGTGAGTATCAGGTTTTCCAAGTCCTCCTTCCTCATTATGTGCCCCAGAAATTTCAACTGACTCTCCCTGATGTTAAAGTATAAGTTTCCATTTGTTGCCATTCTCTCCAAAACCTCGTTGTTGCTCACATGTTCGGTACATGGTATCCTCAGCATCCTTCTGTAGAAATTTCAACTCTCTCTTCCTGGTGTTAAGTATAAGATTCCTTTTTGTTTCCATTTTCTCTAAAACCTCGTCGCTGCTCACATGTTCGGTTCTTGGTATGCTCAGCATCCTCCTGTAGAAATTACAGCTGCCTCTCCTTGATGTTAAGTATAAGTGCATTTTTGTTTCCATTTGCTCACATATTCAGTCCATGGTATCCTCAGCATCTTTCTGTAGAACTCTGTTTCTATTCCTTCATGTCTTTTCATCTTTGAAGAGATTGTCCAGTATCCGCTGCCATACAGGAAGACACATATCACGTAACAGTTCAGTACTCTTTTCTTTGTTTCTAACGAAATTTTCCTTTCTCTTAATACTTTGCTTAGCTTTTGGAATGCTCTTTGGCCATCCCAATACGTCTTCGAATATAGTGTTATAAATAATTCTTTTAAATACAATGTTATATATTACATAGATTTAGAATTATTATAAATAGAGTGTTTTATATTATAATGGTATAAGTAATTATTGTTTTATATATGTTTTGAATAAGATGCGACATGAGAGTGAACAACATGACCCAAATCGTCAGCGACCAGAGAATGGCTATTTCAGGCGCCGTCTCAGGCAAATTTGTACGAGCGTAGCGTAGTATACAATTTTTCGAAAGCATTATTAACCTTCTTGATTTGGAAGATTATCAATCAAGGTTATATATATATATATATATATATATATTGATTGACATTATTTTTGGCTTCATACTATCTTTGAGATCACTATACGCACACACACACACACACACACACACACACACATACATATATATATATATATAATACATAAAAGGTTAATGGTCAGAGTTGAATCAGAACAGGAGACAGTAGTATTAAAATGTGCTCAGCACATGTCAGAAAAATAAAATGAAATATAAATAAAAAATACAATATAGAGCTTTTAACTTGAAAAATTAGGTGATAAGTTGAATCCACTACCTTGGTTTCAAACTTAAGGTTTCCTCAGGCACTTTTATCAATTGACCTCCCCGCTCTTAATTAAATAAACAAAAATGACGAACGCTATATTATTTTAAAAAATAAAGAAACAAACGCACGATGTTGGGTATGAGAGAAAGGGTGAAGAAGAAGAAGAAGAAGAAGAAGAAGAAGAAGAAGAAGAAGAAGAAGAAGAAGAGCCTCCTGGTTTATATATATATATATATATATATATATATATATATATATATATATATAATTATTTATTCGAAAATTCCAATAGACAAAATACTATTCTTAAAAGAGTGCTCAATACAGAGTAGAGCAAATATAATTATTTATTCGAAAGTTATAACATAAATATGTTACAAAATAGCTATTTTGTTTTAACACTTCCGGTGTCTTATCAAGTGATGGGGTTGAAAGTACATTCACTTTCAACACCATCACTCATATATATATATATATATATATATATATATATATATATATATATATATATATATATATAAGTAATGAAAATCTTGGTAATCCGTATGGATAATCCCAAGGAGGATGAAATCCAGAGAGCTCAATGTTAAATCAGAGCGATTAATTCAATGAAAACAGACAACTTTAAGGGTCTATTGGTTATAATTTATTTCCCCAGGGAATTTCTTTTTCCCTGGCTCATCAGACCACACTTCCAAGGGTGAAAAAATGAATTTAAATTTTCCTATATTTTTATACACTTTTGAGGAGTAGTATTAAATTGATGTAAGGTGATATAGAGAGTGGGGAGAGATAGTGTGACAGACATGTCCAAAATTAGAGAGGGAAGGGAGAGATAGGAATGATTTTAAATTTATTTTTAATACAATAGTTAATAGTGAGGAAGGAGAGTAAGGAACAGACACTGACCTATTTAATAGGTCATCTCACAGGAAACGATATAAAGAGAAAAAAGAGAAGTAAGAAATAGGGGTAGAATTAGGGTTTTAAGGAAAGAAAGGGGAATAGAGATTTGGAAAGGAAAATTAAGAAATTTAATGTATGTCGGCATATAGCGGCTAGTTTGGAAAAACTCAGATTTATATATTTTTCCGTTAAAGTTTGTTATTAATTTAAGCGTTTTAATATATGTATATGGTGTGTATGTTTGCATATATATATATATATATATATATATATATATATATATATATATATATATATATATAAAGTGTAAAGATAATATTTTATTATTACCTTTAAATCTTGTTTCATTTCGAAATAGTTTTTAAATTAGATTTGAAAACTTTAATTAGGAAATATTTCTCCCTAACTGTTATTCACAATATTAAAAATATTAATAATAGTAATATGTTTTGTTTATTGATATTATATTCAAATTATATTTATTCCCTAGTTTAATTTACTGAAAAATTAAAAGGCTTAAATTAAGCAAGAGGGACAGAGGAAAACATCGATTAAACTACTTGCCTAAATCGTTGGCAGATAAACTTTACTAAGATCTAGAAAGAACAGAACGTTGTCGGCAGTCATGATCTTCTATGTCCTGATGGGATACAACACAAAAGATAAGAAGAATATTTCATATCGTAGAAATAACTCAAAAATTCATGTATCCTGACAGCAAGTTCTTAGAACGAATAATTTGAAACAAAAACATCCTGATGTTCAAAATGTTTCGTATCGGACGTAAGATATAACAAAGTTACTTTCCTTTTTAAATATTAATAGAATGAAATCATTTATAGTGAGTCGTAGATCGAAACGCTTGGATATCGTTTGTAACGTATGAAAAAAGATAAAATATAACCTTTTTTCATCTTAATGACCAATTATCGTTCGTAGTTCTTGTTTACGGAGCCTTCAAAAATGATTCTAATATGTTTGTTTTTTATTATTTTTAATCTTAATGATCATGTGTAATTTTTGGAAGATCTGCGCATGCGCATATACATGCTGATGAACATAAATTGATTTATGATTTGTACTTATCTGTTTTGGTTGCCGAGGAAACAGTTTAATGCAAATTTTAGACGTATATTTTAAACTCTTATCTCGCTTCGATTGATGAAGAAAGAAGCCTTCAGCAAATACAAGAATGGATGCACGTCAAATATTTATGTTGTATTGTGGATAAAGAATATACACACAAAAGCATTGATATTTCTATGCACATATTGTTATTCTATTCATAGTTTATCTTATTGGTCGCTAGTTTCGCATTTTCAAGAGAAATGAAATAAAATGAAGACATTAAAATTTGAGATTAAAATAAATGAAGGAATTTATAGAGAAAAGAGAAAGAACAAAAACAAAGGAACAGTAAACGCTGGACTTTAAAATAGAATTCATTGAGAAGATCGTTTTCTTTATAAGAGAAACGGGAATTGCAGTTGGTTAATAAAGAAGCACACTTATAATTGTTACCTTAAGTGGATAAACAAATGGTTTAATACGAAAAGAAGAAACAGACAATTGCAAAAGATGGTTGAACCAAATAGTAGAAAAATTGAACTACGCCGTAAGAGAAAAATCCTAAATTACTCTGATTGAACGACAAAACTATAGGAGTATCGATTATATATATATATATATATATATATATTAAAAATTAAAAAAATTCCCAGCATCCCTCGTTCGTGCGCATGTGTAGTCGCACTAATATAAAAAAAAAAAAAATTAGTCCGATGGAGTCCTAAGAGACGAAATGCGTCATACGAAAACTTTTTCCACTTTGTCACAGGCAAGTCCCAGATATTCCCCCTACCTACAGGGTACGATGGATAAAATATCGTCTAAATTATGCAAAAATTAAAATTACAGTGAAATCTCATTTTAACAGACATATTTACCAAAATGACGCAAAAATATCTTGAAATACTAAAGAGTAAATTGATTTAATAAAGTCACCATTGGCTTCAACTACACTCTCCAGACGACTTCATAATCTCCTGCAACTCTTCTGGTGGGACTCCTTGTTTAAGTTGGTGAACATAATCCTTGCCTTCAGTTCATCTTTGGTGTTACAAGGAGTTTGTTGGTCTCTTGCTCAACTGCACCCCACACATAATAAACAAGGGGGCTGCGGTCTGGGGAGTTAGGTGGTCAGATGTAAGGGGTGACGTGGTCAGAGAAATTGTCTGACAGCCATGACTGAGTTCTCTTGCTTGTGTGTCATGGTGCAGAATCTTGTTGCCAGACATAGAATCTTCCAGCAGCCACCCTCTTGACCCAAGAGACCATTATATCCTCAAAGCACTTGAAGTAGGTCCTCCGTGTTGAGTCTGAGGCACTGTGAGAGGATGAATGGAGGCATAACGTCGCTATCACTAGTGATCACTCCAAACACCTTCGTAATCACCATTAGATTCATCCAGGTCTTTCCGAATCATCTGTACTATCCTAAGATTGACATACAAACACTCTTAAATGTTCGTGTTAGAGCTGCTGGTGCGAATGCCAAGCAGTACAGCATGCTATTTCCAAATTTCTGGAGTAGTGAATTGTGTCATTGTGCTCTTTTTCTCACAGACGGTGCCCAACTGACCCTACCATTCTGTGCAGTCTACAAAATAAAAAAAAAACAAAAAACAACGCATTTGCGTGAAATTAAAAATATAGAATGGTGACAATTTACCCATCGCACCTTGTGCGTGTGTGTGCGCGTGTGTGTGTGTGTATGTAAATATATATATATATATATATATATATATATATATATATATATATAATCGACTCTCCCGTCGAGATTCGACGTATGAGGGCCAAGCAGGAAACCGACAGCCCGACACCAGCACATGAGATTTGATTATAGTGGTGAAGGCCTCGTGCAGGACCATCCACACTTTTTTGTAGGGCCGAATACAGAGACCTGGTGCACCGAATGCCACAAGGTTCCCAAACGACCCTCCGCAGGTTTTGAATTCAGAGTTGTCCCTCCTAGACCAGTTGCCATCCAAGGCTATAGAACGCAGTCTGTCCTGCTATTTTACCCATAGCTGGAGGGAGAGGAAAAGGATTCATACCTTTCCCACGTAAGTGAAGTAATGGATTCGACTGGAATATATATAATGTTTTTCAATTAGCGTTTTCGGAGTTGTGCTACCGGTAAAGATAAATTGTATATTTATTACATTGTTCAAAACTTTTTAATTATCAGAGTTTAAAGATTACTTTTCTTAGTGAACTTTTTTGCTGATTACGAATCTTCACATATTCAAAGCTTACTGTGCTCTTCTTGTCAAGTATATTCAAAGCTTACTGAACAATTTCTGACAAATATCTTCATATATTCAAAGCTTACTGTGATCTTCTTGTTATGTATCTTCACACATTCAAAGCTTTTTGAGTTCTTCCCGGCAAGTATCTTCACATATTCAAAGCTTACTGAACTCCTCCCGGCAAATATCTTCACATATTCAAAGCTTACTGAACTCTTCCCGGAAAATATCTTCACATATTCAAAGCTTACTGAACACTTCTCGGCAAGTATCTTCACATATTCAAAGCTTACTGAACACTTCCTGGCAAGTATCTTCACATATTCAAAGCTTACTGAACACTTCCTGGCAAGTATCTTCACATATTCAAAGCTTACTGAACACTTCCCGGCAAATATCTTCACATATTCAAAGCTTACTGAACACTTCCCGGCAAGTATCTTCACATATTCAAAGCTTACTGAACACTTCCGGCAAATATCTTCACATATTCAAAACTGTATCTTCACATATTCAAAGCTTACTGAACTCTTCCCTGCAAATATCTTCACATATTCAAACTTACTGAACACTTCCCGCAAAATATCTTCACATATTCAAAGCTTACTGAACACTTCCTGGCAAATATCTTCACATATTCAAAGCTTACTGAACACTTCTCGGCAAGTATCTTCACATATTCAAAGCTTACTGAACACTTCCTCGGCAAATATCTTCACATATTCAAAGCTTACTGAACACTTCCCGGCAAGTACATATTCAAAGTATCTTCACATACTCAAAAGAACATTACTTCCTCCCGCAAATATCTTCACATATTCAAAGCTTACTGAACACTTCCCGGCAAATATCTTCACATATTCAAAGCTTACTGAACACTTCCCGGCAAGTATCTTCACATATTCAAAGCTTACTGAACACTTCCTGGCAAGTATCTTCACATATTCAAAGCTTACTTACTGAATCTTCACATATTCCTTCCTGAACAAATATCTTCACATATTCAAAGCTTACTGAACACTTCCTGGAAAATATCTTCCACATATTCAAAGCTTACTGAACACTTCCTGGCAAGTATCTTCACATATTCAAAGCTTTACTGCAAAACATATTCTTCCTGGCAAGTATCTTCACATATTCAAAGCTTACTGAACACTTCCTGGCAAGTATCTTCACATATTCAAAGCTTACTGAACACTTCCCGGCAAGTATCTTCACATATTCAAAGCTTACTGAACACTTCCCGGCAAGTATCTTCACATATTCAAAGCTTACTGAACACTTCCCGGCAAGTATCTTCACATATTCAAAGCTTACTGAACTCCTCACGGCAAATATCTTCACATATTCAAAGCTTACTGAACGCATCCCGGAAAATATCTTCATATATTCAAAGCTTACTGAACACTTCCTGGCAAGTATCTTCACATATTCAAAGCTTACTGAACACTTCCTGGCAAGTATCTTCACATATTCAAAGCTTACTGAACACTTCCTGGCAAATATCTTCACATATTCAAAGCTTACTGAACACTTCCTGGCAAATATCTTCACATATTCAAAGCTTACTGAACACTTCCCGGCAAGTATCTTCACATATTCAAAGCTTACTGAACACTTCCCGGCAAGTATCTTCACATATTCAAAGCTTACTGAACACTTCCTGGCAAGTATCTTCACATATTCAAAGCTTACTGAACACTTCCTGGGAAATATATTCACATATTCAAAGCTTACTGAACTCTTCCCGGCAAATATCTTCACATATTCAAAGCTTACTGAACACTTCCCTGCAAATATCTTCATATTCATAGTTACTGAAAACACTTTACTGAACACTTCCATATTGGCAAGTATCTTCACATATTCAAAGAACACTGACTGAACACATTCCTGGCAAGTATCTTCACATATTCAAAGCTTACTGAACACTTCCTGGCAAATATCTTCACATATTCATAAAGCTTACTGAACACACTTCACATATTCAAAGCTTACTGCAAGTATCTTCACATATTCAAAAGTATCTTTACTGAACACTTCCTGGCAAGTATCTTCACATATTCAAAGCTTACTGAACACTTCCTGGCAAGTATCTTCACATATTCAAAGCTTACTGAACACTTCCCGGCAAGTATCTTCACATATTCAAAGCTTACTGAACTCCCCTGGCAAATATCTTCACATATTCAAAAGCTTACTGAACACTTCCCCGGCAAGTATCTTCACATATTCTTACTGAACACTTCCCGGCAAGTATCTTCACATATTCAAAACTTACTGAACACTTCCTGGCAAGTATCTTCACATATTCAAAGCTTACTGAACTCTTCCTGGCAAATATCTTCACATATTCAAAGCTTACTGAACTCCTCCCGGCAAATATCTTCACATATTCAAAGCTTGCTGAACTCTTCCCGGCAAATATCTTCACATATTCAAAGCTTACTGAAAACTACCGGCAAGTATCTTCACATATTCAAAGCTTACTGAACACTTCCGGCAAGTATCTTCACATATTCAAAGCTTACTGAACACTTCCCTGAACAAATATCTTCACATATTCAAAGCTTACTGAACACTTCCTGGCAAGTATCTTCACATATTCAAAGCTTTACTGAACACTTCCTGGCAAATATCTTTCACATATTCAAAGCTTACTGAACACTTCCCGGCAAGTATCTTCACATATTCAAAGCTTACTGAACTCTTCCTGGCAAGTATCTTCACATTCAAAATATCTTTACTGAACTCTTCCCGGCAAGTATCTTCACATATTCAAAGCTTTACTGAACACATATTCCTGAACAAGTATCTTCACATATTCAAAGCTTACTGAACACTTCCTGGCAAGTATCTTCACATATTCAAAACTGAACACTTACTGAATATCTTCACATATTCAAAGCTTATCTTCCACATATTCAAAGCTTACTGAACTCTTCCTGGCAAATATCTTCACATATTCAAAGCTTACTGAACTCTTCCATATTCAAAACTTACTGAACACTTCCTGGCAAGTATCTTCACATATTCAAAGCTTACTGAACTCTTCCCGGCAAATATCTTCACATATTCAAAGCTTACTGAACTCTTCCCGGCAAGTATCTTCACATATTCAAAGCTTACTGAACACTTCCCGGCAAGTATCTTCACATATTCAAAGCTTACTGAACACTTCCTGGCAAGTATCTTCACATATTACTGAAAGCTTACTGAACTCTTCCTGGCAAATATCTTCACATATTCAAAGCTTACTGAACTCTTCCTGGCAAATATCTTCACATATTCAAAGCTTACTGAACACTTCCCGGCAAGTATCTTCACATATTCAAAGCTTACTGAACACTTCCTGAAAGTATCTTCACATATTCAAAGCTTTACTGAACACTTCCTGGCAAGTATCTTCACATATTCAAAGATTACTGAACACTTCCCCGGCAAGTATCTTCACATATTCAAAGCTTACTGAACACTTCCTGGGCAAATATCTTCACATATTCAAAGTATCTTCACATATTGAACTCTTCATATTCAAAGCTTACTGAATCTTCCGGCACATATTCAAATTCACATATTCAAAACTTACTGAACACTTCCATGGCAAGTATCTTCACATATTCAAAGCTTACTGAACACTTCCTGGCAAGTATCTTCACATATTCAAAGCTTACTGAACTCTTCCTGGCAAGTATCTTCACATATTCAAAGCTTCCTGAAATCTTCTATATTCAACTGAATCTTCACATATTCAAAGCTTACTGAACACTTCCTGGCAAGTATCTTCACATATTCAAAGCTTACTGAACACTTCCTGGCAAGTATCTTCACATATTCAAAAGCTTTTACTGAACACTTCCTGGCAAGTATCTTCACATATTCTGGAAAGCAAATATCTTATTCTGAACTCTTCCTGGCAAATATCTTCACATATTCAAAACTTACTGAACTCTTCCTGGCAAGTATCTTCACATATTCAAAGCTTACTGAACATATTCTTACCCTTCCCCTGGCAAGTATCTTCACATATTCAAAGCTTACTGAACACTTTTGGCAAGTATCTTCACATATTCAAAGCTTACTGAACACTTCCTGGCAAATATCTTCACATATTCAAAGCTTACTGAACTCTTCCGGCAAAATCTTCACATATTCACGGCAAATATCTTCACATATTCAAAGCTTACTGAACACTTCCCGGCAAGTATCTTCACATATTCAAAGCTTACTGAACACTTCCCTGGCAAGTATCTTCACATATTCAAAGCTTACTGAACACTTCCTGGGAAGTATCTTACATATTCAAAGCTTACTGAACACTTCCTGGCAAATATCTTCACATATTCAAAGCTTACTGAACACTTCACATGGCAAATATCTTCACATATTCAAAGCTTACTGAACACTTCCCGGCAAGTATCATATTCACATATTCAAAGCTTACTGAACACTTCCTGGCAAGTATCTTCACATATTCAAAGCTTACTGAACACTTCCTGGCAAATATCTTCACATATTCAAAGCTTACTGAACACTCTTCCATATTCAAAGTATCTTCACATATTCAAAGCTTACTGAACACTTCCTTCACATATTCAAATATCTTCACATATTCAAAGCTTACTGAACGGCAAGTATCTTCCATATTCAAAGGCAAATATCTTCACATATTCAAAGCTTACTGAACACTTCCTGGCAAATATCTTCACATATTCAAAGCTTACTGAACACTTCCTGGCAAGTATCTTCACATATTCAAAAAGAACACTTACTGAATATCTTCACATATTGGCTTAAGAATCTTCCTGAAAATACATATTCAAAGCTTACTGAACACTTCCCGGCAAATATCTTCACATATTCAAAGCTTACTGAACACATCCTTGCAAGTATCTTCACATATTCAAAGCTTACTGAACACTTCCTGGCAAGTATCTTCACATATTCAAAGCTTACTGAACACTTCCTGGCAAGTATCTTCACATACTCAAAGCTTACTGAACACTTCCCGGCAAGTATCTTCACATATTCAAAGTATCTTACTGAACACTTCCTGGCAAGTATCTTCACATATTCAAAGCTTACTGAACACTTCCCGGCAAGTATCTTCACATATTCAACACTTCCCGGCAAGTACTGAACATATTCCTGAACAAGTATCTTCACATATTCAAAGCTTACTGAACACTTCCGGCAAATATCTTCACATATTCAAAGCTTACTGAACTTCCCGGCAAATATCTTCCATATTCAAAGCTTACTGAACACTTCAAATATCTTCACATATTCAAAGCTTACTGAACACTTCCCGGCAAGTATCTTCACAAGTATCTTCATATTCAAATTCAAAATATCTTCATATATTACTGAACTCTTCCCGGCAAATATCTTCCCATATTCAAAGTATCTTACTGAACACTTCCCACTTCCTGGCAAGTATCTTCACATATTCAAAGCTTACTGAACACTTCCTGGCAAGTATCTTCACATATTCAAAGCTTACTGAACACTTCCTGGCAAGTATCTTCCACATATTCAAAGCTTACTGAACACTTCCCTGGCAAAGTATCTTCACATATTCAAAGCTTACTGAACTATTCAAAGCTTTACTGAACACTTATCTTCACATATTCAAAGCTTACTGAACACTTCCTGGCAAGTATCTTCACATATTCAAAGCTTACTGAACACTTCCCCGGCAAGTATCTTCACATATTCAAAGCTTACTGAACACTTCCTGGCAAGTATCTTCACATATTCAAAAGCTTACTGAACACTTCCTGGCAAATATCTTCACATATTCAAAGCTTACTGAACACTTCCCTGGCAAGTATCTTCACATATTCAAAGCTTACTGAACACTTCCTGGCAAATATCTTCACATATTCAAAGCTTACTGAACTCTTCCCTGGCAAGTATCTTCACATATTCAAAGCTTACTGAACTCTTCCCGGCAAGTATCTTCACATATTCAAAGCTTACTGAACACTACCCAGCAAGTATCTTCACATATTCAAAGCTTACTGAACACTTCCTGGCAAGTATCTTCACATATTCAAAGCTTACTGAACTCCTCCCGGCAAATATCTTCACATATTCAAAGCTTACTGAACTCTTCCCGGCAAATATCTTCACATATTCAAAGCTTACTGAACACTTCCCGGCAAATATCTTCACATATTCAAAGCTTACTGAACTCTTACTTCCCGGCAAATATCTTCACATATTCAAAGCTTACTGAACACTTCCTGGCAAGTATCTTCACATATTCAAAGCTTACTGAACACTTCCCGGCAAGTATCTTCACATATTCAAAGCTTACTGAACACTTCCTGGCAAGTATCTTCACATATTCAAAGCTTACTGAACTCTTCCCGGCAAATATCTTCACATATTCAAAGCTTACTGAACTCTTCCCGGCAAATATCTTCACTCTTCCCGGCAATATTCATATTCAAAGCTTACTGAACTCTTCCTGGCAAGTATCTTCACATATTCAAAGCTTACTGAACTCTTCCTGGCAAATATCTTCACATATTCAAAGCTTACTGAACTCTTCAAGTATCTTACATATTCAGCTTACTATCTTCAAGTATCTTCACATATTCAAAGCTTACTGAACTCTTCCTGGCAAATATCTTCACATATTCAAAGCTTACTGAACACTTCCCAGCAAGTATCTTCACATATTCAAAGCTTACTGAACATATTCTTCCCTCCCGGCAAGTATCTTCACATATTCAAAACATATTACTGAACTCTTCCTGGCAAATATCTTCACATATTCAAAGCTTACTGAACACTTCCCGGCAAAATTTTCTTCACATATTCAAAGCTTACTTGAACACTTCCTGGCAAATATCTTCACATATTCAAAGCTTACTGATTCTTCCCGGCAAATATCTTCACATATTCAAAGCTTACTGAACACTTCCTGGCAAGTATCTTCACATATTCAAACACTTACTTGAACACTTCCTGGCAATATCTTCACATATTCAAAAATATCTTCACATATTACTGAACACTTCCTGGCAAATATCTTCACATATTCAAAGCTTACTGAACACTTCCTGGCAAATATCTTCACATATTCAAAGCTTACTGAACTCTTCCTATTAAAAGCTTATCTTCACATATTCAAAGCTTACTGAACACTTCCCGGCAAGTATCTTCACATATTCAAAGCTTACTGAACACTTCCTGGCAAGTATCTTTACATATTCAAAGCTTACTGAACACTTCCTGGCAAGTATCTTCACATATTCAAAGCTTACTGAACACTTCCCAGCAAGTATCTTCACATATTCAAATCTTCACTTACTGAACTCTTCCCGGCAAGTATCTTCACATATTCAAAGCTTACTGAACACTTCCCTGCAAGTATCTTCACATATTCAAAGCTTACTGAACACTTCCCGGCAAAGTATCTTCACATATTCAAAGCTTACTGAACACTTTCCCGGCAAATATCTTCACATATTCAAAGCTTACTGAACTCCTCCCGGCAAATATCTTCACATATTCAAAGCTTACTGAACACTTCCCGGCAAGTATCTTCACATATTCAAAGCTTACTGAACACTGAACACTTCCTGGCAAGTATCTTCACATATTCAAAGCTTACTGAACACTTCCCGGCAAGTATCTTCACATATTCAAAGCTTACTGAACACTTCCCGGCAAATATCTTCACATATTCAAAAGCTTACTGAAATATCTTCCTGGCAAGAACTCTTATCTTCACATATTCAAACTGAACTTACTGAAGTATCTTCACATATTCAGCTTACTGAACAAGTATCTTCACATATTCAAAGTATCTTACATATTGAACACTTCCTGGCAAGTATCTTCACATATTCAAAGCTTACTGAACACTTCCTGGCAAATATCTTCACATATTCAAAGCTTACTTACTGAACACTTCCGGCAAATATCTTCACATATTCAAAGCTTACTGAACACTTCCCGGCAAATATCTTCACATATTCAAAGCTTACTGAACACTTCCCGGCAAGTATCTTCACATATTCAAAACTTACTGAACACTTCCTTCAAAGTATCTTCACATATTCAAAGCTTACTGAACACTTCCTGGCAAGTATCTTCACATATTCAAAGCTTACTGAACACTTCCCTGGCAAATATCTTCACATATTCAAAGCTTACTGAACACTTCCTGGCAAATATCTTCATATTCAAAGCTTACTGAACTCTTCCTGGCAAGTATCTTCACATATTCAAATCTTCACATATTACTGAACACTTCCTGGCAAAATATCTTCATTCATATTCAAAGTATCTTACTGAACACTTCCTGGCAAGTATCTTCACATATTCAAAAGCTTACTGAACATCTTCCATGGCAAGTTTATCTTCACATATTCAAAGCTTACTGAACACTTCCTGGCAAAGTATCTTCACATATTATCTTCCGGCATATTCAATTCAAAGCTTACTGAACACTTCCCGGCAAATATCTTCACATATTCAAAGCTTACTGAACACTTCCTGGCAAATATCTTCCACATATTCAAAGCTTACTGAACTCTTCCCGGCAAGTATCTTCACATATTCAAAGCTTACTGAACACTTCCTGGCAAGTATCTTCACATATTCAAAGCTTACTGAACACTTCCCCGGCAAATATCTTCACATATTCAAAGCTTACTGAACTCTTCCCGGCAAATATCTTCACATATTCAAAGCATATTCTGAACACTTCCCTGGCAAGTATCTTCACATATTCAAAGCTTACTGAACACTTCCCGGCAAAGTATCTTCACATATTCAAAGCTTACTGAACTCTTCTGGCAAATATCTTCACATATTCAAAGCTTACTGAACTCTTTCGGCAAATATCTTCACATATTCAAAGCTTACTGAACTCTTCCCCGGCAAATATCTTCATATTCAAACACTGAACACTTCCTAGGCAAGTATCTTCACATGAATTCAAATCTTACTGAACACTTCCCGGCAAATATCTTCACATATTCAAAGCTTACTGAACACTTCCTTGGCAAGTATCTTCACATATTCAAAGCTTACTGAACACTTCCCGGCAAGTATCTTCACATATTCAAAGCTTACTGAACTCTTCCCTGGCAAATATCTTCACATATTCAAAGCTTACTGAACTCTTCCCGGCAAGTATCTTCACATATTCAAAGCTCTTACTGAACACTTCCTGGCAAATATCTTCACATATT
Organism: Acanthosepion pharaonis; assembly: GCA_903632075.3. Classification (NCBI taxonomy): domain Eukaryota; kingdom Metazoa; phylum Mollusca; class Cephalopoda; order Sepiida; family Sepiidae; genus Acanthosepion; species Acanthosepion pharaonis. The sequence continues at coordinate 1,090,679 of CAHIKZ030005532.1, forward strand.
CAAAACACTGAACACTTCCTGGCAAATCTTATCTTCACATATTCAAAGCTTACTGAACTCTTCCTGGCAAGTATCTTCACATATTCAAAGCTTACTGAACACTTCCTGGCAAGTATCTTCACATATTCAAAGCTTACTGAACTCTTCCTTACTGAAGTATCTTCACATATTCAAAGCTTACTGAACACTTCCCGGCAAATATCTTCACATATTCAAAGCTTACTGAACTCTTCCGGGCAAATATCTTCACATATTCAAAGCTTACTGAACTCTTCCCGGCAAGTATCTTCACATATTCTTCATATTCAAATCTTTACTGAACACTTCCCGGCAAATATCTTCACATATTCAAAGCTTACTGAACTCTTCCCGGCAAATATCTTCCACATATTCAAAGCTTACTGAACACTTCCGGCAAATATCTTCACATATTCAAAGAACACTTCCTTACTGAACACTTCCCGGCAAATATCTTCACATATTCAAAGCTTACTGAACTCTTCCTGGCAAATATCTTCACATATTCAAAGCTTACTGAACACTTCCTGGGCAAGTATCTTCACATATTCAAAGCTTACTGAACACTTCCTGGCAAGTATCTTTTCACATATTCAAATATTTACTGAACACTTCCTGCAAATATCTTCACATATTCAAAGCTTACTGAACACTTCCCCGGCAAGTATCTTCACATATTCAAAGCTTACTGAACACTTCCTGGCAAATATCTTCACATATTCAAAGCTTACTGAACTCTTCCTGGCAAGTATCTTCACATATTCAAATCTTACTGAACTCTTCCCGGCAAAATATCTTCACATATTCAAAGCTTACTGAACTCTTCCCGGCAAATATCTTCACATATTCAAATCTTACATATTGAACTGAACACTTCCTGGCAAGTATCTTCACATATTCAAAGCTTACTGAACTCTTCCCGGCAAATATCTTCACATATTCAAAAATCTTCACATTACTGAACACTTCCCCGGCAAGTATCTTCACATATTCAAAGCTTACTGAACTCTTCCTGGCAAATATCTTCACATATTCAAAGCTTACTGAACTCTTCCCGGAAAATATCTTCACATATTCAAAGCTTACTGAACACTTCCTGGCAAATATCTTCACATATTCAAAGCTTACTGAACACTTCCGGCAAATATCTTCACATATTCAAAGCTTACTGAACTCTTCCCGGCAAATATCTTCACATATTCAAAGCTTACTGAACTCTTCCCGGCAAGTATCTTCACATATTCAAAGCTTACTGAACACTTCCCGGCAAGTATCTTCACATATTCAAATCTTTACTGAACTCTTCCCGGCAAATATCTTCACATATTCAAAGCTTACTGAACTCTTCCTGGCAAATATCTTCACATATTCAAAGCTTACTGAACTGAACTCTTCGGCAAAATATCTTCACATATTCAAAGCTTACTGAACTCTTCCCGGAAAATATCTTCACATATTCAAAGCTTACTGAACTCTTCCCGGCAAGTATCTTCACATATTCAAAGCTTACTGAACACTTCCTGGCAAGTATCTTCACATATTCAAAGCTTACTGAACACTTCCTGGCAAGTATCTTCACATATTCAAAGCTTACTGAACACTTCCTGGCAAGCAAGTATCTTTACATATTCAAAGCTTTACTGAACTTACTTTCCTGGCAAGTATCTTCACATATTCAAAGCTTACTGAACACTTCCCAGCAAGTATCTTCACATATTCAAAGCTTACTGAACTCTTCCCGGCAAGTATCTTCACATATTCAAAGCTTACTGAACTCTTCCCGGCAAATATCTTCACATATTCAAAGCTTACTGAACTCTTCCGGGCAAGTATCTTCACATGTTCAAAGCTTACTGAACTCTTCCCGGAAAATATCTTCATATATTCAAAGCTTACTGAACACTTCCCGGCAAGTATCTTCACATATTCAAAGATTACTGAACACTTCCTGGCAAGTATCTTCCCATATTCAAAGCTTACTGAACACTTCCTGGGAAATATCTACACATATTCAAATCTTACTGAACTCCTCCCGGCAAATATCTTCACATATTCAAAGCTTACTGAACTCTTCCCGGCAAATATCTTCACATATTCAAAGCTTACTGAACACTTCCCGGCAAGTATCTTCACATATTCAAAGCTTACTGAACACTTCCTGGCAAGTATCTTCCCATATTCAAAGCTTAATGAACACTTCCTGGCAAGTATCTTCACATATTCAAAGCTTACTGAACTCTTCCCAGCAAGTATTTTCACATATTCAAATCTTACTGAACACTTCCTGGTAAGTATCTTCACATATTCAAAGCTTACTGAACACTACCCAGCAAGTATCTTCACATATTCAAAGCTTACTGAACTCTTCCCGGCAAGTATCTTCACATATTCAAAGCTTACTGAACTCTTCCCGGCAAATATCTTCACATATTCAAAGCTTACTGAACTCTTCCCGGAAAATATCTTCACATATTCAAAGCTTACTGAACTCTTCCCGGAAAATATCTTCACATATTCTTCACTGAACACTTCCGGCAAATCTTCACATATTCAAATCTTACTGAACACTTCCTGGCAAGTATCTTCACATATTCAAAGCTTACTGAACACTTCCTGGCAAGTATCTTCACATATTCAAAGCTTACTGAACACTTCCTGGCAAATATCTTCACATATTCAAAGCTTACTGAACACTTCCCAGCAAATATCTTCACATATTCAAAGCTTACTGAACACTTCCCGGCAAGTATCTTCACATATTCAAAGCTTACTGAACTCTTCCTGGCAATATCTTCACATATTCAAAGCTTACTGAACTCTTCCCGGAAAATATCTTCACATATTCAAAATATTTTGAACACTTTCCTGGAAAATATCTTCACATATTCAAAGCATATTACTGAACTCTTCCCGGCAAGTATCTTCACATATTCAAAGCTTACTGAACTCTTCCCTGGCAACATATCTTCATATCTTCACATATTCAAAGCTTACTGAACACTTCCTGGCAAGTATCTTCACATATGCAAAGCTTACTGAACACTTCCCGGCAAGTATCTTCACATATTCAAAGCTTACTGAACACTTCCTGGCAAGTATCTTCACATATTCAAAGCTTACTGAACACTTCCTGGCAAGTATCTTCACATATTCAAAGCTTACTGAACACTTCCCGGCAAATATCTTCACATATTCAAAGCTTACTGAACACTTCCTGGCAAGTATCTTCACATATTCAAAGCTTACTGAACACTTCCCGGCAAGTATCTTCACATATTCAAAGCTTACTGAACTCTTCCCGGCAAATATCTTCACATATTCTTACTGAACTCTTCCCTGGCAAATATCTTCACATATTCAAAGCTTACTGAACATCCTGCAAGTATTCACATATTCAAAGCTTACTGAACACTTCCGGCAAATATCTTCACATATTCAAAGCTTACTGAACACTTCCATATTCAAAATATCTTCACATATTCAAAGCTTTACTGAACTCCTCCCGGCAAATATCTTCACATATTCAAAGCTTACTGAACTCTTCCTGGAAAATATCTTCACATATTCAAAGCTTACTGAACACTTCCAAGTATCTTCACATATTCAAAGCTTACTGAACTTCGGCAAATATTCACATTCAAGTATCTTCCCATATTCAAAGCTTAATGAACACTTCCTGGCAAGTATCTTCACATATTCAAAGCTTACTGAACTCTTCCTGGCAAGTATCTTCACATATTCAAAGCTTACTGAACTCTTCCCGGCAAGTATCTTCAGATATTCAAAGCTTACTGAACACTTCCGGTAAGTGGCAAGTATCTTCACATATTCAAAGCTTACTGAACACTTCCCGGCAAGTATCTTCACATATTCAAAGCTTACTGAACTCTTCCTGGCAAGTATCTTCACATATTCAAAGCTTTTTATAGAACTCTTCCCGGCAAGTATCTTCATATATTCAACTCTTACTGAACACTACCTGAACAAGTATCTTCACATATTCAAAGCTTACTGAACACTTCCTGGCAAGTATCTTCACATATTCAAAGCTTACTGAACACTTCCTGGCAAGTATCTTCACATATTCAAAGCTTACTGAACACTTCCTGCAAATATCTTCACATATTCAAAACTTTTACTGAACACTTCCTGGCAAGTATCTTCACATATTCAAAGTTTACTGAACACTTCCTGGCAAGTATCTTCACATATTCAAAGCTTACTGAACACTTCCCAGCAAGTATCTTCACATATTCAAAGCTTACTGAACACTTCCCGGCAAGTATCTTCACATATTCAAAGCTTACTGAACACTTCCCGGCAAATATCTTCACATATTCAAAGCTTACTGAACTCTTCCCGGCAAGTATCTTCACATATTCAAAGCTTACTGAACTCTTCCCGGCAAGTATCTTCACATATTCAAAGCTTACTGAACACTTCCCAGCAAGTATCTTCACATATTCAAAGCTTACTGAACTCTTCCCGGCAAGTATCTTCACATATTCAAAGCTTACTGAACTCTTCCCGGCAAATATCTTCACATATTCAAAGCTTACTGAACTCTTCCGGGCAAGTATCTTCACATGTTCAAAGCTTACTGAACTCTTCCCGGAAAATATCTTCACATATTCAAAGCTTACTGAACACTTCCCGGCAAGTATCTTCACATATTCAAAGCTTACTGAACACTTCCTGGCAAGTATCTTCACATATTCAAAGCTTACTGAACACTTCCTGGGAAATATCTACACATATTCAAAGCTTACTGAACTCCTCCCGGCAAATATCTTCACATATTCAAAGCTTACTGAACTCTTCCCGGCAAATATCTTCATATATTCAAAGCTTACTGTGCTTTTCTTCCAAGTATATTCACATATTCAAAGCTTCTTGAACAATTCCTGACAAATATCTTCACATATTCAAACATTACTGTGCTCTTCTTGGCAAGTATCTTCACATATTGTCCAATGAGCCCAAGCTTTATGTGAACAGATGAAAGAACATTTTCCAGCTTTGATTTACTCTTAACATTAGAAATATCCAGTTCATTTGATTATTGCTGGGGACTCTGTGATTGCATGTAGTGATTGGTCGTTGCACAATTGCCCCAAGGACATAAAAAGCAGCATCATTTAACGAATTCTGAATGCATTCCCATCAGCTTTCCAATCACCTTTTAAGTCTCCACATATATTCCAGTTGTATTCTGAATACTTTATAGCATCGAGGAGTACCTGCGTGTTTTTTTAATACTCCTTTATGTGCACTGAATGTCATATAAAAATTGATGGTTTCTTATTACCGTTGTGTAGTAGAACTCCTTGAGACTTTTCTTAGATGTATCAATGAATAAGCGCCAGTCACATGGAACATGTTCTTGCCATAAACCATTTAATAACTCATCAATGTTATTACAGTAACAAAGTGGTCCGTCCACAAAGAAAGCAGCCAGCCCCCTTAATTTCTTTCTGAAATGAGTAACACAAACACCATCCTTAAACAGACACTTTTCTCTCAGACGAGATGCTAAAAGTTCAGCTTTATTATTTGACAATGTCAAATCTCTAACCAAATAGTTTAACACACCTTGAGAAAATTTCCGTGGTTAGTCTTCATTTTCAAGAAATTGCATTCGGTTCTTTCCACATCACTAGTAGTTTCCTCACAAAGTATCTCTTTGGCAGACATCACAAGACCATTCTATGGTCGTATTGGAACAAGAACAGGAAGGTTATCATTGTTGTGTGATACTGGTCTTCTAGTCGATTCTAAGTTGAAATACACCGTCTTTTTCTTGGTCTTAACTGTAAACCCATACGCATTAACCATGCAGAAATACTATCTTTGAAGTTATCCTTTGGTTATCTCCATATCATAGGTACTGCAAACGACACTAGTCTCTTCCTTAAGCCAATCCATGTGTCCATTGGAACCAACTGAGCAGATGACATGTAGTGGCCAGCTCTTATCCTCATCTCCGAGCGGATGTCCAAGGTAGAACTGAAATATATTTTGATTTCAAATGTGATGGAACATTGCTGAGCTATAGTGGCAAATGAACTACAAGCATAATAAAATATATCAGGACAGTTCTTGTAATGCTTTGACATCTTGAATACAGTTTGATGATGATGATGATGATGATGATGATGATGATGATGATGATTGTGACGACTGGATACCAGGCTGGACGAGTGACGAGTATCAGACAACTGAAAAGAAAAAGTAAAATTTATGGAGATACCAAAAATGGCTAATGGACTATTTTGTGAAAAATGCTTAACAAAAGCATAATAGTCTTTAATAATTCATATAATTACATAATTCGCACAATTAGTAATAAAATATAAATCAGTAATTACAGGGCCGGTGCAAGGGTAGCGTGCTCTCTATCTCTCTCCCCCCCCCAATCTATGATACGGGCCCCCAACTCTATTATATGTCAATTTTCATAATGTAGTATTCATATAAAATACAAATTTTATTGTAACCTAATTATGTACAATAATGGATCATATCCAATACAGTCGAACAATTCAACTAGAAAAATTGAAAATAAATACAATGTATCCAAATACAAATAAGAGACCAGTCATAATAGATCATTTTGTTTTAAATAAATCAACAATGTTTTGCGGCCATTTTTAAAACTAACTTGAAATTTTTCTTGCTAAAAAGTTGAATAATTTTAACACATTCAAAATAATAGATAAATAATAGTGAACTATATATAAATGTTTTTGTCGAGACTTAGCATGAGCAAAACGAATTCAAAGAGAGGGTAACAAAAAAGAGATCAGAATGACATCAAAACCCCCCAAAATATTTCATCCTTCAACAGTAAATTGTGATTAGTTTAATTTGTAACATTCATAAATGTAGGTAGGAAAAAAAAGGAAAAGGTTCATAAGATAACCCAGGGCTCCATTTAAGTTTTCGATCTCCCCAGTCATTTTTTTTGGGAGTGGGGGGGGAGTAGTTCGCACCGGCCCCTGCATATATATATATATATATATATATATATATATATATATATATATATATATATATATATAAAAAGAAATATGTTGTAGTGGTTCCAACGAGAGAAAAGTATGTATATTAAAAAGAAGAGAAGAGAGGTACCGCAAACGTTTTTGGTTTTAATCTGGATTTATTTAGAAAAGAATATTATGCTTTGTTTTACATAATTTTACGTGTTTCTGGTCTCGCGATTGTCTTCAGGTAAAAGCGGAGATTTCCACATATTATTAAAAATAATTAATTTTTTCCTTATGTTCAATGTTAAATATTCTCGATATGAGACATTCTCTGTTTGTGTGTTGGTAATCCGAATTTCTTTCTTGAATTCAAGACCAGAAACACGTGTCGTAAAATTATGTAAAACAAAGCATAATATTTTTTCTAAATAAATCCACATTACAACAAAAACGTTTGCGGCACCTCTTCTCTTCAATATAATATATATATATATATATATATATATATATATATATATATATATATATATATATATATATATATATATATATATATATATATATTCAATTATATGTACATATTTATATTCAATAAGTAATAATAACTTACGTATATATATATATATATATATATTCAATTATATGTATATTTATATTCAATAATAAGAATAACTTACGTGTATATATATATATATATATATATATATATATATTTAAGATTATCGCACAAAATTTCATAACTGAATCAATAAGCTGTCAGACAGATCCTCTTACGTCGAAACCGACGGGTGAGTCTATTATATACATATATACGTATGTTATTATTATTGAATATATATATATCATTGAATATTAATATATACATATAATTATATATATATATATATATATATATATATATATATAGGTCCGCTGCCTACTACCCCAAAACCCCCCGATCGGGGAGGTCGAAAGCTTTTTGTAGATTTTAATGGGATTCTGAACTTTTTTTTTTTTAACATATCTCTGAATTTGTTTTGCTCATGTTTCGAAAAAAACTATATAAAATACATGTTGGATTCTGTTATAAGTTTTAGATAGCTTTTAAGTTAATTAAATATGCAACCACCGTCATCCTAATTTCTTAGATTACACATTGAGATGATTGAATTTCAAGAGAAGATGTGAATCCCTATTAATTTCCTGGAATCTTTTTTCTTCCTATTTGTGTTATTTTTTGTATCGTAATTTTCTCGGATGATATTATCATGGAAAATATTTAATCGCTGAGTTCAAATGATTCAAAATTATTACCTAGTAATAAAAACAAAAAAAATGAAAAAATACATTATTGCATGAACATTTAGAAAAGAGAAACGACAGTATGCCTTTAGTTTTATATCCTGGCCAGCCATAAGTTTTTTCATATTAGATTAAGACATCATCCCTGAAAGGCGAGTTCCCCAAACATATGATGCGTATTCAAATGTAGGAAGTGTTTGAAATATGTTTATTTTAAAACTATTATACATGTTAATGTGGTACAAGGCCACAGGGAAAGTGTCGAAATGCTGATCAACACTGACTATACTACACCTAGCTATACTGACTCGTAACCCATTCACTCTAACAGTTTCTCCAATCACCGCAAGAACCCATCCTTATCCATTCAATCCAACCTGCATCACAATACCGCATATTTCCTACGGTCTTACTAAAACACGCATGGTGTAACGGTTTTAAGAATATGTACAAACTAGAATTTTTTTCAACACACCTCAGAGTATTTATTATTGCTGAAGTTATCGTTAACATTTTATCGAGATTTACAAACTCTGCTCTCTCTCTCTGCTATCTTTATATTTACACTGCTACCCCTGTGCATTATATTTTAATAGAATATATATATATATATATATATATATATATATATATATATTCATACAGCCGATTCCATATATATATATATATATATTCATACAGCCGATTCCAATAATCATTTGAAGATTTTGGAATCGGTTTGTATAGGATTAAGAAAACCTTCTCTCTGCCGGCAGAAAGAATTTATAAGGTCTCTGAATCTGTTGGGGATATTTTATTTTAACTGTCCCTCGCTAATTTATTTACACGATCCTTTCCTCGTTACAAGTATATATACTTGTTTGTTATTTTAGTGTGTTTCCCCCTTTTTTTTTTTTTTTTTTTCTTCAATATCGTTAATATTCTTTTCGCTAATCCAACGATTGTCTCCTGATGAGATGTTGGCTGAAAGGGCCCTAGAGACTTTTAAAATTAAAATCAATGGTTTCCTTGTTTTAAAAAATATATATATATATATATATATATATATATATATATATATATATATATATATATATATATATATATATATACATATATATACACACACACACACACACATATATATATATATATATATATATATATATATATATATATATATATATATATATATATATATGCAGGGTGTCCCAAAATAATGTATACACTCTTTGAATCGTTATAACTTATACAATTTATGTATTTTGACTTGTAAATAAGATTAATACAAGAGAAAGAATACACAAGAATAAAAAAGAGTAAAATATACAAAAAACATAGAAAATTAACTTTAATAAGAAAAAAGCTATTTGGGTCAATGGCAGAATGTTCATATAATGATGAGTTCACCTCAAGTGCTCAAACTGGTTGCCGTTCTGTTCAATACACTTTTCAGATTTTGAAGAAATAGACCTACAAACGTCCAGTATCATTTCCTCTGGTATTTGAACACATTCTTCTTCAATTGCTACTCTCAGCAATTGTTTGAGGATTTCTGCTGTAAACTTTGTCTTTTAGAAACCCCGACAAAAAGAAACCCAAGGGTGTCAAATCTGGTGATCTGGGGGGGTATTCAACTGTTCCTCTTCTTCCAATCCATCTGTTTTGCATATTTTGATCCATATAAAAAAATGTATTATTAACTATTAATATTTAAAGATTGTATACATTATTTTGGGACACCCTGTATATATATAGTTGGATTGATGTGTTTTTTTCTTTTACTCTGGGTTTCACGCTCTCTGCGATCGTCAGACAAACTGATCAATTTTTAAAATTTGGTTTTATTTATGGTTACGTATGTCGGTGTTTTATGGTAGTGGGAGAAAAAATTGACACTGCGACTTGCGAAAGAAATTCGCTACACAATCCAACATTGAATACAGCAACCAACTGCGTAAGTATGCACGCAACGACACATGGATGTGCATATACGCCCAGTCCCACACTGTTCATATATGTTTATGTTTGTGTGAGTTGCAATGCGTGAACGCGCGTGCATGTATGTCTGCGTACGTATGAGTGGCATTCCGACGTCAATTTTTTCTTCCAGTTTGTCTGATGATCGCAAAAGCGTGAAACCCAGGGTCACAAACTCATATCCATACAACTGAATATGTTAGCTCTATCTCTGATTTTGAGCGCTTTCTTCTAAGTCAAGCACATATAAAATATATATAAAATACACACACACACACACACGCACACACACATATATAAACTGATAGAAAAAGATATGCAAAAGACAATATTGCACTTGTATTAAATAAGCATTTGTTATTTTAATCATTAAATCTTTAAATCTTTTTTCAAATAGTGGAATTATTTTGTATGTTAATAAAACTTTTAAATTTTCCAAAACAATTTAATAAAAAATTATTGTACTAAGCCACGAAGCCTAGTACAAGCAGTTGTACTTGATATCTCCTTACCAGTTTGCACTTCTCCCCAAAATTTGATTTCGATCGGCCAATGTACGGCTATTTTAGAGGGTGTGACGGGCGGACTAACGGGAGTCACCGAATTTTATATATAGACTAGCAGCATAGCCCGGCGTTGCCCGTCCTTGATTCAAAAATCGTACGACTCATACAGCAATCGTTATCACTTGACTTGAAATATTTTTGCCCTTCCTTGCCTTTAAAGGAGTGCCCTTTGCCGTGCTGATGTTGCTACATGCCTTACTTCTTGTCTATCTCACACTGCGAATTTTTTCTAAGCTCTATACTAAACGTTAAATCCGTTACGAAAAAAGAACTAAACAAAATGAACACAAAATGATCAGCTTTAAAAAAGGACTTGTAACTGGAAAAACCGAATGAAAAAAGAATGTTAACAACAAATCCTTTTTCACACCCAACCCAGTTCTGCGGAATCAGAATCAACGTTGAGTTTAAGCAAGCGAATGAGCCAATTGGAGTAAAGTGCCATGCAGATTTAAATTTTTCCCACTTGTGACAAATGCAGCTATCGAATTTTTTTGCATGCTAGCATGCTAGTTAACATTCGTATCAGTCAACTGTTGGCTCTCACGCTGGCCAATAGAATCTTCCTGCCTATTCGTAGCAGCCAGCTATAGGCCAGTACAAAATGGCCGCAAACTACATGAAAACTGCCGTAGAAGCATGAAAAAATCGATTTTTGGCCTTTCCCGCTAACTTGGAGCCTGTGCATGTAAATTTTGGTGCAAATCCGTCGAAAATTGCGACCGTGCATCCGTTACACATACACACACATCCTGCCTTTTATAGATAGAGATTATAAGATACGAATTCAAATGTCATCGGAGGCGGTCTTTACCCACTATTTTCGAAATTCCAACTTTATGGTACTTATCTAATAAATGAAATCTATTCGACAGAGGTCGATGTGATTTGAAAAATGTAGTAATATGATAAAAGATTAGTAAAAGTACTAACGAAAATGCTTCATAATTCTAAATAAAGTCATTCACTCAAGTAATTAATTTTAGTACTATGCAATTTGTTATTTCATATCTGAAATTCTTTGATCGACAACTGTATGCCTACGGTATCATGTTACATAAATCTACAGTTACATTGCCACCTGCTACTCTAAGTAATCACACCGTAATAAATGAATTTAAGCGAGCTACTAGGCTGGCATCTCGGTCCCACCCTTTCACTCTCGAAACGGTTAAATGTAACCGTCTTTTCGACTCAGCCTCTTCTCTCGCACTTCCCGTCTGTAAAACTCCTTTCCCCTTACTTGCTTCCCCGATGACTGTAATCTTCAAATATTCAAGTGTAATGTCAATCGCCATCAGATACCTTGATCTTGTTCCCCGTCCTTCTCCGGATCCTTTCCTCAAACACGCCTCTTTACTCTTGTTCTCTACCCTCTGTAACCTCCTTGCGTGCTAGTAGCATTCCTGCCTTGCTTGGGATGAATTGCTTAAAAAAAATATTCGCGTATTTCTTAGTCAGATCAACTATCTAATGTAATTAAGATGTATCAATCAGAAAATCCATTGTTGGCCACCCAAAACAAAGCCCTTGAAACAGAATGTCTAGCGATGGACGCCTAAAACCAAGCCCTTGAAATTAAAAAGTTTACTACGGTGGAGTAATGGATTGCGACTCGGATTGAGGAATCGGAGAGCCGTGTTCGAATTCTAGTCAAATCCATTACATTCACTTACACGTTAATACCCTTGGGAAAGGTATGACTTCTTTTCTCCTCCCCCAGGTATGGGTAAATAGCAGGACAGCCTTGGATGGCAACTGGTCTACCGCAGAAAGAAATGGCAACCTACTGCGGTACAAAACTGCCTTGTCAATCATGTATCGAAAGATACATGATCGCCTAAGCGTGTATTACGCATAGCACATAACTGACTGACTGACGAACGCCCAAACCAAGCCCTTGATACAGAAAGTCTACCGGTAGCCTTGTAAATCTAAACTCTTGAAACAGAAAATCTATTGTTGGCCGGCTAAAATCAAGTTTAGGAAAAAGAAAGTTTACAGGTGGTTGTCTAAAATCAAGCACACGAAACAGAATGTCTAATATTCGCCGCCTAAAATCAAGCTTTTGAGACAGAAAGTCTATTGCTGGCCGCCTAAAAGAAAAACCTGTTTTTGAGGCCCAAAACCAGTCCCTTTAAAAAAAAAGTTTATTGATGGACGCCCAAATCGAAGCCCTTGAGAAAGAAGATCTATATTTGGGTGCCCAAAACGAAGCTCTTGAAACAGAAAGCATATTGTTTGTCGCCTAAAATCATGGTCTTGAAACAGAAAGTCAATTGTTAGACGCTCATAACGAATCTCTTAAAACAGAAGGTCTATTTTTGGCTGCCCAAAACTAACCCCTTGAAAAAGAAAATCTATTGTTGGCCGCTCAAAAACAAGCCCTTCAATCAGAAAGTCTAGCGGTGGCTGTCTAAAATTATTAAACTTCAAAATCAAAGCTCTTGTAACAGAATGTCAATTGCTAGTCGCTCCAAATCAAACCCTTCAGACATAACGTGTATTGTTGGCCGCCCAAAACCAAGCACATGAAAGAAAAAGTACAGTGCGCTACATGACAACGTTGTCTTGTCCTCGGTGACCAGTGTATCCGTGATGGAATCCTGCGGCTAACCATTTCAATCCAAGCCTCTCCCTGTTCCACATCTTCATCACAAGGCAGGCAAGGATCGAATCATCGCCAGATACCGCTGGATTGATGTCGTTCAGTCGGGACGATGTTATAAGATAAAAAAAAGTTGTGTATATCAGCAACGTTTAGAGAACTGAGGTTTATACAGGAACACTTTCTCGTATAAGAATCTACAAGCATACAAGCTAACGACCATTCACCCGTAGACTACTTTTCGTTTCCAAGTTGGAGTCAGGGTTTCAACCTTCAAGTCAGAGACTTCTTCAGGCAGCAAATTACGGAATGCTGACGAAGAACTCATCTCCCCCTCTCTCGCTGTCGTTATACATATACTTCCACTTCTTAAAATTTTGAATTTAGGGCTCCCTACTCTTTTACTTCTATTTACCTAATGGTCTGGAATATTAACATGAGTCGGGAGTTCTCCATGGCAGCAAGTCACATGGTGATCGGCGATCATCTCCTCTTGGTGGAATGGAAGCGCGTCTCTGTTTCAGTTACTACTCTGAATTCTCCACCGATCTAACGTTTTTATGGAACCTCTCCCAACATCGGGGTGGGGTCCGACGCGATCTAGGGTTCCAGGATTTTCCAAATATCTAGTCGGAACTCTCTGTTGACAGTGTCCACGAAGTAATTTGCATGTCCAAATTTGGGAAACCCCTCCGCCCTCTTTGTGTCCTGTCACTGAATCTAACTAGCGCTTGTATCCACTGTGCTATGTGTCCTTGATCCAAAGAGTGTGAGTTCAATACCCGGTTAATGAAGTGGAGAACTTGGAGAGGGGAATTAACAGGAGATAATTGATAAATGACATCCATTAAACATGGCACGTGGAACTAGAACAGAATAAAGGGTTCAGTTCGACATTCCAACCACCTGAAGAAGGCTGTAGCGTACAACGGCTGAAACGTTGTAATAAATATGGCATACCTTTATTACTAATAGGAACAAGAAATGAACACGAAGAAATCCTGTGTAAGTTTTCGATTATTAAGTTTTCTACGTCTTTTTAAGGCAATAAAACCGTTGAGATACAAAGGATTACTGAGAAGGATGAAAATAATTAAATATTAGTGAGGAGAATTTAAAAATAGCTTCCTGAAAGACAAAAAATGGCGATTGATATTGCATATAAATCTTTGAAGATCGGTTGCTTGTACCCCGGGTGATAGTCCAAGGTAGAACCAATAAAGAAGAACTCGAACACAGGTATGGAATAACACAGATATATTACAAACAGGAATATATACAGAGAAGTAGAAGTGTTAGTATGAACAATCAGGTTTAGTAGAGAGAACAATGTAGTCTCGACCAGTATCACTATTCCAATGTCTTGCAATGTCCCTGTTTCGAACTGCCTCTGACTCGACTCTTGACTCGACTTGAACTACTGACTCGACTTGAACTACTGACTCCTTGCCTACTCCTGAGGCGCAGTATTTATTAAGTATGGAATAGTCCATTATTATTATTATGCGTAAGATCCCATAACAGTATGAAAATATATTTTTATAGTTTCATAGTATTTTGTTTTTGATTGGGCGTTCACTTTTGGTCCATAGATCGGACCCCATCAGGTGCTACCACCCAGAACAGGGTGAACTTGGGAACAACGGCAGTTAAGATGTGGTTCCATGCTCCTCAAAACCTCCTGATCAGAGGCCTTGCTGATGAACATAGTTTACAGTCTTACCCAGGTCGCGGGTGTAGTTTATCGTCTTACCCAGGACGCGGGTGTAGTTTATCGTCTTACCCAGTACGCGGGTGTAGTTTATCGTCTTACCCAGGATGCGGATGTAGTTTATCGTTTTACCCAGGATGCGGATGTAGTTTATTGTCTTACCCAGGACGCGGATGTAGTTTATCGTTTTACCCAGGATGCGGATGTAGTTTATTGTCTTACCCAGGCGCAGATGTAGTTTATTGTCTTACCCAGGACGCGAGTATTGTTTGAACAAATGGTGATAATGGTGATAATCCCTGGAATTCAGATTGTAGTTTTAATCATTTCAATGCTCAAGAGGATCGTATTAATCTAATTAGAATAAAACTGAAAATGAATTCAAATTGGAAATGTCGTTGTACAGAAATTAGTATTTCTTGTCTGCATTGCTCCTTAGAGATAGAGATTATTATATGCCCCTAATGGTGCTGTAAAAATGTTGCAATTAATGGCTTAATTAGCAAAGAAAAGGAAATTCCTCGCTATTAAGAATTATCGATGTTTTATTATTTATTTTTTTTTACGATAAAAAAAAAGCAAAAACAAAAAAACACTCCATTTAAAATCTTTTGAGATCGATATTTTTTATGCGCGCGGATTCGATGGTGAGGTGGGGAGTGTTGCTAGTGAGTGAAAAATTCCGGTTATGAACGACTGATGGAATGATACGGCTGTCAAAGACAAAATAAGAACTCTGCATAGTTAAGAATGGGTGGACTAACAGAAAATCAAAGCAGTTGTTTGAAGTAGAAATAAAATAGCGGAAATTTGAGAACAAGAAAGAGATTGAAGGAAAACTAGAGAGAGAGAGAGAGAGAGAGAGAGAGAGAGAGAGAGAGAGAGAGAAAACGAGATAAAATGATAATGAAAAAAAAGGAGAAAAAATAAATAAAAAATCGAGAATTAAAAAAAAATGACCAGTTGAAAATATTCAACAACATATAGCTGATGAAAAAGTAAAAACATGACAGAAAATGAAAATGACGCCATATTGTTATTATTACCGCCATATGAAAAGTAATGTTCAGAGTCAAAAGAAAACAAGACCGAAAATAAAAATAACGCCATGTTGTTATTTTTACCGTCATATGAAATATCCTGGCCTTGTAGTAAAGAACACATAACTAATAATAAAAATAACGCCATGTTGTTATTTTTACCGTCATATGAAATGTCCTAGACTGGGAGTAAAGAACACATCACTAATAATAAAAATAACGCCATGTTATTTTTACCGTCATATGAAATATTTTGTATTAAGAGAAAAGAAAACATGATCGATTGAAAATGTATGTGGTTGACATAAAATGTGAAAATAGCATTATGCTACTGTTTTTTGCCACCATATGGAAAAAATCTTGTATTACGAGTTGTAAATTTAAATCCTTATTAGTCCATATGTATCTCTCTCATTGTTTACCAACCTTCAGAAATTCTTGTCACGCGGAACAACCTACGTAGTAATATCACTGTTATTTTAACCCTTCACCCATACAGTTAGGTGCTTATACCCAGCATATAATTTATACCCAAATGTTCGCATTCATTTCTACTTTGTGGTCTAATGACCTATAAAACCTGTATAGACATCATAATTCATCTTCAGTCGTAGTCTAATATTACCCAGATTTTACGTTCCTGTTAACTGGGACACAAAGAGTCATTTGATCCAATTAAGCGGTTGCAACTTTTACGTGAAGCAGCATATCTTCTTCTTCTTCTTCTTCTTCTTCTTCTTCTCTTCTTCTTCTTCTATGCGTAGTATCTCTTCAGGACGTGAGTAATCACGTCTCTCCACATCTTTCCTATCGTTTGTCTTTTTTGCTATCCTTTCCACCACCCCTGTTCCGCCATCCATTCACACAAGCTTGTCGGGTAGATGGTTCAGTTCCTTTTCATGTCCCTTTTACCTTTGATATATCCTAGGAGTGTCAAATTCTCCGAACTTTCCTCCTTTATTGTGTCCAAGAAATTTCAGTTGTCTCTTTGGATTCTGATTTTAAGTGTCCTTTTTGTTTCCATCGTCCTTAAGACTTCTTCATTGCTTCCACAATTCGTCCATTCCATTCTCAGCATCCTTCAGTAGTACCATATCATTATTGACTCCAGTCTTCTCTTCATCAGCAAGGAGATTGTCCATTATTCATTGTCATATTGGAGGATTGACATTACATATCATTTTGTTTTTGAGGAATTTTTCCTGTTGATTTTGTTTAGCGGCATATCATCACTTCTATGGGTTATTTAATGCCGAAATCTAGATATTTTGAATTCAATTTTATGGTTTCAATTACAGATAAAATGTATTGTTGGTCATTTTACTATAAAATGAATTATTGATAATTCTACTATAAAATGTATTACTGGTTATATACTGTATATATAGGGTTGGCTTTTCGGCACCTCGGCGTGGTGTAATGGTTAGCAAGCTTGTCTCGCTAAAACATATTACGACTGAGTAGTGAGTTCGATCCTCACTGGGTGCTCCATATTTCTAGCCTTGTGCCACATCAGAGCAACGCTATACTGTTGGTATTTCTACTATAAATATGTAATTTTTAATATAAAAATGTATTGCTGGTATTTTTGCTATAAAAATATATTTCTATACTTTCATAGTATTTTGTTTTTTATTGGGGGTTCACTATTTGCCCATAGCTTGGGCCCTAACAGGTGCTACCACCCAGGTCAAGGTGAACCTGGGAACAACGGCAGTTAAGAGGTGTTTCCACACTCCTCTAAACCTCCAATCTCCCGATCAGAGGCATTGCTGCCGGATGTAATTTATCATCATACCCAGGAATAAATTTTTCCTATTTCTTAGTACTTTGCTTAGCTTTTGGAAGGCAACTTTTGCTATTTCAATGCGGTTTCAGATTTCGATCGGATTCATTATAAAGTAACTCAAATAGCCCAAGAATATCCAAGAGGGACTAAG
The DNA here is from genome assembly GCA_903632075.3 of Acanthosepion pharaonis. Lineage (NCBI taxonomy): Eukaryota > Metazoa > Mollusca > Cephalopoda > Sepiida > Sepiidae > Acanthosepion > Acanthosepion pharaonis. The sequence continues at coordinate 1,108,788 of CAHIKZ030005532.1, forward strand.
CATAAGACCAAAACGATCTACTAAATCGTGAGGAATTTTGATTTGTGTTGCCAGCGAACATTATTCCTTTGAAAAAATATTCTACAAAAGAATTACAAAAATAAATTAATTAAATTTTATGCAACCCCCCACCCAAAAAAAAAAAAAAAAAATACACCTTTTTTTTCTTATTATACATAACTCACTGAATCCCCGTAATTGTGATTACATATAACTGTTTTGTTTTTAAAGAAGTTTATCGTCTGTATTCTGTCGTTCTATTCTAAATGGCTGGATGTGCTGGTAATATAACGGCTACCGGCATGGAAAGCGGAATCAGTGAACCGAGTTCGAATTCCGGTTGAGCTTATTACATTCACTTTCGCACTAACACACTTGGGAAATATTATCTATTCTCCTTCTATGGGTTAAACAGCGGGGTAGACTTTGCTCTTTAGCCTTGAGTGGTCGCCAGTAAAGGAAGACAATTCCGAATTCCAAAACATGGAGAAAGCGACCAGAGACCACACCTTATATTCCTCAAGAAGTCATTGCAATTCACAAATATTAAAGAGAAGAAAGTTGTGGAGAGTCATGATCAACTACATCGTGAAGCGATATGACATTAGAAAAATACTTCTAAAAAGCTGAGTGCCTTAATATTGTGTAAAACTCTTTATTAAGAAACTTTGATTCCAATGAATATATAAATTTGTTTATAAGAGTAAAATATCACTAAAATTTAAAGAAAGCATACGAGAATACCCCCCCTAGCAAGCTATGAACCCGAATAAAAGCATTTATAAAAAATATGCAATTTTTTTCTCCCTCCCTCTTTACTTCTTTCCATCTCTCCATCATCGGCGACATGTTTATGCATATAACAATATCTTAGGATATTTTATGTTTTATAGAAGTAGACACTGAGGTCAACACCAAGTGGTGGCAGTCTGTTTCATGCTTCAATCTAATCTTCAGGCCATGTGTGCTGTGCACATATTTTATGTTTTATAGAAGTAGACACTGAGGTCAACACCAAGTGGTGACAGTCTGTTTCATGCTTCAATCTAATCTTCAGGCCATGTGTGCTGTGCACATATTTTATGTTTTATAGAAGTAGACACTGAGGTCAACACCAAGTGGTGGCAGTCTGTTTCATGCTTCAATCTAATCTTCAGGCCATGTGTGCTGTGCACATATTTTATGTTTTATAGAAGTGGACACTGAGGTCAACACCAAGTGGTGGCAGTTTGTTTCATGCTTCAATCTAATCTTCAGGCCATGTGTGCTGTGCTTTGGCTCGACTATTTATATATACTGCACAACGGTGCATTATGGGTAGCATGGTCTAATGTATTATTCTAACGGTTTTGGAGTAGACGGCAACGGTTATGTTTCAAATTATTAAAGAGGCTATTGAGTAGGAATAATTATCCGGATGTGGTTATTTGTAGCTATTTTAAAATGTTCTTTGTTAAGGTTTTTCTCATTATTTGTTATTGATTACCTTATTATTTTTGTTGGTTATTATTATTATTATTATTATTACACTTGTGCTTATGTGTGCGTTCGTAGCATGAAAATTTGTTCATTATTTGCTAAATTTATTTGTTTATTATTTAGGTTTTGGTTTATTTTATTTATTTAATTTTTTTTTTGAGTTTGGTTGTCTTATTACGATAGTTTAAGGTAGGGGTCGGCAACCTACGGCACGCGTGCCACACGTGGTACGCCAAGCAATTTTCAATGGCATGCAGCTGCAAATGACATCACGAAGTCCGAAGCAATAACTACTACAACGCAAAGAAGATATTTAGCTGTCAGTGGCGTAGCTGGGTGGGGGACCGGCCCGTCTGTACTTTTGGTCCACCGTGAATTTTCAGAAAAGGAAAAAAAAACAAAAAAACAATAGCATAATTTCAATAATTTTTGCAATAAAAGCAGCGATAAGAAGACAGGGTTTAAATGAAGCCAAGTTGCCAGCCAGCAATTAAAAAAAATGTCCACAAAACGCGCTGTCAGCTGGTAGGGATAAGCCCCACTTACAAAAAGTGAGCAAAAAATGTGAAAAAAATTGAACACTTTTAAAGGGCATGTGAGGTTGGATTAAGTGAATTTAGTGAATCCACAGTTTGTTCATACCTATGTGAGAAGTCCAGACGGGCGTCAGTTCTTTGATTTTGATTTTTCATATATGTGAACTGTCAGTGAAAAAAAAAAAATTGGTGAAGCAATTGTTTTTTAATCTTATCATAGGGGTAGCTTTAATACGGATATAAAATCCTTACTTTACATAAATTATAAAATATATAAATAAATTTAAATAATTCCAATGCATTAAGGATATCACATGCGTTCCAATTTTTCCGGAAATATCGAACGGAAATTTAAAAGAAAATTGAAAATTAGTGTAATTTTTAAGTGCAGAAACTTCATTTAAAGTCCAAAAATGGGCATTTTTTTCAATTTTTCAATTTATAAGTTTTCTCGGTAGTAAAATAATGGAATGTTTTATTTTTTGTTTTGATAGTTTTATTAAGCAAAATAGACTAAGAATTAAAAGTACGGTAACATTTATTTCAGTTTTTAAAAGTGAAATTAATTAAGTCCGATAAAATTAATTTCACTTTTAAAAACTGAAATTATCAAGGGTTGTGTCAGTAAATCGCTATTTTCTCAAAAATATCATACAATTTGATATTTTGTGGCTTAAAAAACAGGCAAAAGATTGATAACACGTAAAATACAAACAAATCACTGAATCAAAATGGAAAAAAATCTATGCGTGTAAGCAACTTGGAAGTTTTAAGGGAAATAGCAACAAAACAGAGAATTGCGCTTAAAATAAAAAAAATAGGAACAAAAAGGAAACTTATATAGCCAAAAAAGTGAAAATTCTAGGATACAATGAGAAAAGAAAGCTTTGAAAATTTGACACACACAAGACGACGAACAAATGGAAACAGTGAGAAACCTAATTAATGAGCTTGTGCAAATGAATGACAAAAGAAGACGGGGAAGGAAACAGATAAATAATGTTAAGAGTGACAAAGGAAAGGAAGTTGTGAAGGGCTATAATCACCCAAATTCTGAAGTGACAGGGCATGTAGTAGTAGTAGTAGTAGTAGTAGTAGTAGAAGAAGAAGAAGAAGAAGAAGAAGAGGAGGAGGAGGAAGAACAAGAACAAGAACAAATTCTGAAGTGACAGAACAGGTAGTAGTAGTAGTAGTAGTAGTAGTAGAAGAAGAAGAAGAAGAAGAAGAAGAAGAAGAAGAAGTCCTAATGGAAAGGCAGTTGATAAGAAAGATGAGGTTATTTGAATTATTAATGGAATAATTTATCTTCTGGTTTCCGAATGACAATTTCATTATTAATTTTTTTTTTTTATATATCTTCTAGTAGTTTTGTCTTTTAGTAATATTTTTTTTCTATTTCTTCTCTTGGATGAGAAACCGAATACAAATATCAGAATCAATGGGGGAAGAAAAAGAAAGAAAAGTTAAAAAAAAAAAAATAAAAATAAAAGAGATAAAAAAAAGAAAGAAAAAAAACACCAAAAGAACTTATTTAGGATTCTCCAACCTTATTTCGATATACTCTCAAATTGACAAACATAATTACTTCGCGCCAAGATTAATCAAAGCTGAAGTGGATTAACCCTGACACGAATATGGATACACGACATGGCTGATGTCGGCAATGAGTTATGTTATATTCTAGAAAAACAAGAGACAACATTAAAAATAAAAAGTTGATTTAGTTTTTGTTTTCTTGAACTTCATTATATATCCGCCATATTGAAATGACTGCAACTTTAAGGGCCAATATATTTACTATCATCATTTATATAAGATAGCAAATACCTCAATGTAATTAGCGCACAAAACAATAAATAAAACTATTCTTGATAGCTTTCTCCTATGTCGGTTGGATATGTTTTATTTCACAGGAGGCACAAAAACCATAGACAGTTAAAAAAAATATTCATTTGTTCAATGGTTTCAGAACGATTGAAAGAACAATATTACATACCGGCAAGCGTAGGTTAGATGTCAAAAGAGAACAAACTTATCAGGCAGCCAGTGAGGGTCGAGGTGGTGTAATGGTTAGCAAGATCGTCTCGCTAAAACAATTACGACTGAGTACAGATTTCGATCCTCACTGGGTTTCCCGTACTTTCGTTCCACAACTAAGCTACGCTTGGAAAATCGCTATAAGACTGTGTAATGTAATTGGGGTGTATTGTTGAAAATGACGTGTCACTTATTGTGCTTCGCTGTTTGAACGATCGGACAGTGAAGACTAGTCCCCTCTCCCCCTATTAAGGACACTTGATACATTTTTGTGCATTAAATATAATAACCCTTGACCTATCAGGAGGCTAGCCTATTTCATACATACTTCTTCTATGCCTTGTCCCTTCAGGACATTTGAGACAATAGCTCGTCACAATTCTGTCTTTTTGTTATTTCTCCTAAACCTTGGCTGGCTGTTTGGTTGGCTGTTTTGTTTTATGGCATATCAACCTCAGAGGGTCATTTAATGCCAACAAAATTTTTGAAATAGATACATAGCGATAGTTTGATGTGTATGTATACATATATATTTGAACCATTTTTCAATTACTCATATTTTTGTGTACAATCACATGTATTGCTGGTAATATTTTTTTTCTCGAAAACGTATTGCAGGTAATAGTTTTTTATTTTTCAAAAATTAATTTCTGGTAATAATTTTTTTCAAAGTATTTTTGGTATTAAAACCTATTTTTAGACTTATGATTTTTAACTCAGTTTCGGGGTTATCTATTTGCCCATAGCTGGAACCCTAACAGGAGCTACCACCCCGGGTCAAGGTGGACCTGGGAACACCAGCAATTAAGAGGTGGTTCCACGCTTCTCAAAACCTCCTGATCAGAGGCCTTGCTGTTGGACGTAGTTTATTGTCTTACCCTGGACGCGGATGTAGTTCATCGTCATACTGGGCGGGGGGTCTTACCCCTCTGCAGAGGTGCAGTCAGCGCGTATTCTACAGCCCCAGCCGACAGGGCGCCTAAACCCTGTTCCGTCCTCCATTTACAAATGCTTTCTATGTAGGTTATGCATTTTTTCCTCTGTCCCTCTTACCCTCAATCTTTCTTGTGACTATCAAATTTTCCAAACCTTCTTTCCTCATTATTTTGGTTCACTGGTTATAAAACAGCCTAATTTAAACTCTACTCCTCAAGGCTAGTTTATAATCGCTTATACTATTAGTATGGATAGAAACTTCTCGGTTTTTACTTTCCAGGTTCAATAGAGTCAAAAAAGCGTCTCCCTGTCCTTGTGGGCGACAAAATATATTTCACACTTCAAACCCTTTCTCACAGACGAAACTACACGAGCCTCTCGTTACTCAATCGCTATTTCCATGGAACGTATTCAGACAAACTACATTCCTTAGTTCCACCAGTTCTAGCCCACACGGCTAAAACCCTCCATGCCACGCCCATTGTAGCGAACGACCCTCATTGCCTTCGTATTCCTTTGGTGAGGTGTAAGTTCAACTCGAGCAGTTTTTTCCCACAAACAGCTGCTTTTTGGAACTGACTCCCAAGAGGGTGCTTCCTCTCTCACTACATTCTTAACTTGTTCAAGTCGAGGGTTAATCGTTATCTTCCCCTCATATGCGCAGAAACTATACCTCTGTAACCCACTAACTTGAGTGGCTTCCGGGCCTTGTACAAGGTGAACATCATTGTAAAAAAAAAAAAAATAAAATAAATAAATTAACAACTGTTTTTTTGTTGTTTTTTTTTTTTAACAAGAATGTTATGCAAAAGCTCCAGTCTAGAAAACTAGTAATAATGGCGGATCTGAACTCATTCACCGGTAATCAAGCATCCATGTTTCTAAAAAGGAAATCATTTTTGTTCAATTTATAGAGATTCTGTGTAAATGTAAACAGAGTGCTACTCTCGAGTAGACAAACTTATTCAGAATAAAAGGTTATATTTCTTGATCTTTGAGTTGCTGTTTTTTTTTCTAAAAAAATAGGTTCAAAATAAATTGTTGCCCGTAGACTGCACACGCAAAGCAACATTGGCCAAACACAAAACGACACAAATCAATAGGCAGCCATAAATTCAGAGTATTAATGTGCAAAGCAAAATCGGAAGAAAAACGCGGGATTTGGAATGAATCTAAGAAATGCTTGTGGACATTACATGATCCATAATATCCCTGACTATCATCTATGGATATAATAAAATCCATCTTATTTTATTGAAACGCAGGTAGTAACTGGAGGCACGGTGCAGTAATGGATAGCAAGTCAGATTGAGTAATCGGAGACCAGAGTTCGAATTACGATCGAGTCCATTACATACGTTCTAATATACTTTGGGAAAAGTAATTTCTTTTAACAATAGATTTCCAAATTCTTATCCCGAATTTTTATCCATTTTTGTTCCCTCCCTTTTGACTTTTCATTTCATTTTATTTATTAATATTTTATTCTATATATTCCATTTTTACTCCTCATTGTTTCTAATCACATTTTATTCTAACCACAGCCCGTTTTTCTAAATTTGACAACTTGGTCGAACAATTTTGTCTATAACTTGCGACACGCGAGACGTCTTTCCCCCTCCCCAACCTAAAACTCTCTTCATCTATGTTTACAATCTTACTCCCCCACTTCCCCACTAGTAATAATAAACCTGTCTAACGCTTTTACACCGATGAAAACTTTAAATTTAAGTTTGTTTTCATAAAACGTCTCGCACACCGAGGAATCAGACCGAGATCGGGTTTTTGCTATGAATATGATTTCCACCAAAAATACATCGTCTACAAAAACATCTATCGGTGAGTAATTTCCATTTCTCTGTTTATTTCTTGGTCCGTTGATGAAGGACACATGCGTGTCCGAAAATTCCGAACATAAAAACTTTCTTTCTGACCTTCACTTCTGTCATATGGTTAATAATTAATATTTAATAAATGTTTATCGTACTGATTATATTGGTACCCTTTCATTTGATATCGTTTTAATAACTAACCTATCTATTTTAAACACACATACATACACACACACACACACACAGCCATATATATATACAGGGTTTCCATAAAATTCGTGTGCACTTTAAAAAAATTGTAACTTTATTTGTATTTGCGATAGAAATAATTTGTAAACAGGATTGGAAAGAAGTAAATCTCTCTCTTTCTATCTATATCTATATCTATCTCTCTCTCTCTCTCTCTCTATATATATATATATATATATATATATATATATATGAGGCACGGCAGAGTAGTGGATAGCGGTTCGGATTGAGGAATCGGAGAGTTCGAATTTCAGTTAAATACATTACATTCATACGTGCTGATACTCTTGGGAAAGGTATGAATCTTCTACATGGGTAAATAGCAGGACATGCTGGGTTCTATAGTCTTGGAAGTCAACTAGTCTAGGAGAAGGAAAACTCTGAATTCAAAACCTGCGGAGGCTTGTTTGGGGACCTTGTGGCACATAGTGCACCGGGTCTGTGTATTCGGCCCTTCAAAAAGTGTGATTGGTTCTGCACAAAGCCTTCACCACCAGGAAATGTGATGCTTTAGCCTCATACGTCGAATCTACCATATATTATAATAATATCGTTAATAAAATAATATCAAAATCCACTATTTGTAATAACAGTTATAAGGTGGATTATATCCACTTGATGATTGTTATTGCATGAAATAATCCACTGACTAGTGGATTTCGATATCTATAAAAAGCAGGATGTGTGTGTGTGTGTGTGTGTGTGTGTGTGTGTGTGTGTGTGTGTGTGTGTGTGTGTGTGTGTGTGTGTGTGTGTGTGTGTGTGTGTGTGTGTGTGTGTGTAACGAATGCACGGCCGCAATTTTCGACGGATTTGCACCAAAATTTACAAGTATATGCTCCAAGTTAGCGGAAAGGCCAAGACCGACTTTGCATTTCCCAACTCCCATCGATAGTGGAAATAACCGATTTTTTCATGCTTCTACGGCAGTTTTCATCTAGTTTGCGGCCATTTTCTACTGGCCAGAGTAAGAGCCAATAGCTGTCTGCCACGAATAGGCAGGAAGATTCTATTGGCCAGCGTGAGAGCCAACAGTTGACTGACACGAATGCTAACTAGCATGCTAGCATGCAAAATAATCGATAGCTGCATTCGTCACAAGTAGGAAAAATTAAAATCTGCATGTCACTTTACTCCAATTGGCTCATTCGCTTGCTTAAACTCAACGTTGATTCTGATTCCGCAGAACTAATGATAACTCCTCATCCTAGAAATTCAAACCGAAAATACCGATATGTTTTGTTGAGAGAAATTTTCAGTTGTATATTTCCACTATGAATTCATACAGGCTTCCGCAGAAATAACTGATGTAGACACCATTGTCACTAATGCCGTTACTATTAAGAGGTAGATATTTCTTGGAGGAATATGTGAGAGGTTTTTCTGCGGCATATACAGTCACACATTAGCTGTAGCTCGGCAAGTATAGAGAAAAATAGATATATTTCTAGAAAATAATATATTTTATATATTTCTAGAAAATAATATATTTTAAGAAAATATATTTCTAGAAAATAATATATTTTAAGAAAATATATTTCTAGAAAAAATATTTCTAGAAAATGATATTAAGAAAAGAATATATTTCTAGAAAAGAATACATTTCAGAAAAAAGGATATATTTCTAGTAAATAATATATTTTTCTAGAAATACATTTTAAGAAAAGGAAATATTTCTAGAAAAGCATATATTTCAGAAAAGAATATATTTAAGAAAAAAATAATATATTTCTAGAAAAGAATAAGATTTCAGAAATAATATATTTCTTGAAAAATAATATATTTCAGAAAATAATATATTTTAAGAAAAGGATATATATCTAAAAAAATAATATATTTAAAAAGAATATATTTCTAGAAAAGAATATATTTAAAAAAGAATATATTTGAGGAAAATAATACATTTCTAGAAAAGATATTTTAAGAAAAGGATATATTTCTAGAAAAGAATAGATTTCAGAAAAAAATATATTTAGGAAAATAATATATTTTATAAAAGAATATATATATATATATATATATATATAAACAACTAAAATTTGCAAATTAAAAATAATAATGTTTTTTTTATGAAAGTATTTATTTATATTTTTTTTATATGTAGTTTTAATATTTCAGATCGGCCTCGATCTTTCTTCAGAAATAACTGTTTTAGAGGGTTGTTTACAAGTAGCGTCCGTCGCGAGATGCGGACGTCACGTGGTATATATATATATATATATATATATATATATATATATATATATATATATATATATATATTAAAATATAGTGTGGTTTTCCGAAATTCGCCAGCCGTCAGAACGAACAAGATATTCATACGATGATTGAGAGCCTTATCCTAGAAAACATAACTGAATTAATCAGAAGGTTTGATGTTCTGGACGAATAATGCGATCAATAACTTTATATAGTAAGATCGAATGCAGTATATAAAGGTGGATATTAGAAACGCGAGTTGAACGAGAAAGACATGTCGGCTGCACTGAGAAGAAAGAGAGGATCGAGTTTTTAAGAGGAGACGATGTTTATTTGCTTTCTCACAGGATTAAATATGAGATAAGGATAAGACGCGTGAGCTTCTAAAGTGCAAAGAGAAAATCCGCAGGTTCAAAGGGGAAAAAAAATCAGTGTGTTTCGATCAATCTTTGTCGGCAGGTAGGATGCAGTAATGAAGAATGGATTAATGACTTTAACTCATGAGAGACCGCTGTTTATTTTTTTTCAGATGACATGGCCAAGCCCTGGCTTCAGATACGCAAGATGAGGCAAAGGATCAATTTCGAACGTCGTGTTTTTATATCTGAAAATACGGCGGTCTCTTAAGTGTCAAAACATTAGTCCACTCTTCGTTGTCTCATTCTACTTGCCATCGTGACGGCTTCAGAATACCACATGCTAAAAGCATGGATGTGCGTCTGGTGTAATAGATAATAGCTCGTAATCAGAAATTAGAGAGCAAAGATCAAATTCCAGTGGAGTCCGATTACATTCACTGACTCAAAAACACATAGGCGATCATAAATCGAAAAGAGGCATGATCGTCCAAGCGTGCCACATCCGCTCTACCAGTGGGATAAATGCGGTAGAGTAATGGCTCATTCCTCCCCTGGGGATCTGAGGAAGCCTGCGTCTAACAAAGGAACTAAATTGGCTGAAAAAAGAAAGATGAAAATGAAGAATTTGACGTCATCTGTTGAGGGTCGGAAATTCACCAAGAATAGAACAATTGATTTAGCATTTTGCAAGCTGTATAAAAAATCTACGGAAAGTGTGCAACGCATTGTTATTGGTTGTATTCTGTTGGCAGAAAAAAAGTACAGATGACGCCATCACAAAGGAGCCCTCAGAATACATTTAAAACTCTACAGAATGTATGACCAGGAGTAGCGTTTGGAGAGTAATCGCCCTGTTGTGACACTAGTGCACAAAAGCAGCTATGAATGGATCCTAATAGACTTTGTGATACCTTGGGAAAAGAACATCATGAAAACGGAGCACGCGTAAAGACAGAGATATCAAAATCTGGCGCGGGAAATCTGAGAAAATCACCAAGCAACAGCTGAAATTGTCTGTTTTTGTGTTGGCGCACTTAGGATTATTTCTAGGGATCTTTTTGACTCGAAGTGCACCTTGCGGAAAATCTGACTTCATTAAGTTTGTGTAAGTGGCAGTACTGCTTGGAAACGATTATGTGCCGAGGAAACTATTCACGGGTAGTAGCTGAAATATGATCATCATCAAACGGTTGAAACATCTAAGAGTCGAAGAGGATACCCAATAATAATAATTAGAATAATAATAATAGTTCTTCTATGTTTTCTGTCAATTCAGGCCGTGTGTGATTATAGTTCTCAGCAACTTCCTGCCACTTGTAGCTTTTAGTAGGGTTGTTTTTTGCTGTCGTTTCTAAATCCTGTTATACCACTTATACAAGCTTAGGTGGGTTATTCGCTGCATTCCTCTGTCCCTCTTGACTTCAATATGTCTTGTGAGTGTTAAATTCTCCAAGTACTCTTGCCTCATTATATTCCTAAGAAATGTTGCTATTCAGATGTCTTCAGATTTCAATGTCACATTTCCCGTCCCTTGTTAAAAAAAAAAAATGATTCGTAGTTCTCTAAATCATTGTTCCCATCTTTGGATGATCCTTTTGCTGGCAAGTATATATTCCATCTTTTTACAACCTTTTCTCGCTTTCTTTTACTACCTTCTATCGGACTTGCTAGAGTTTCTTTGTTGTGTCTGCTATCAACACTATGTCATCTGCATATCTTTTGGTGTTAATATAATTGCCGCCAATAATGAATCCTGGTAAGGTTTCTAATGCTGTCAGGATCACCTAATTGTAAAGTTTGAATAAGTTCGTTAAGAAACTACATCCTTGTCTTACGCCTTTTTTTTTCTATTTTTGTATATTGACTGAATGCATTACAGACGCTTTACTCCCATTACAAGTTCAGTATGAATCTATCTATCTATCTATCTATCTATCTATCTATCTATCTATATATATATATATATATATATATATATATATATAAACCAAGGATGTCTGTATCTGTCTGTGTGATACCTTTTCACTCGAGATCCATCCAACTGATTTTGACCAAACTTGGCACACACATTGTACAAAGTAAGAAATAGGTTCTTTTAAAAAATCAATAATCGATAAAGCTGATCAAAAATCGATAAATTCAAATTTGTCGCTGATTTCGTTCAAAATCGGTATGTAGGTTACTTACATCATGATGAGCACAACAATATCTCATTTTTATTTCTACACCACAGCGTTTAGCGAAAAACCGCGAAAAACGTAAAATCGATTTAAACACAAATCGATTTCAACACTAATTTTAAAATAAAAACTCCCTCAATTTTCAAGCAATCTAATACAAACTTCACTCAATTGTAGCCAACAATAAGTTGATTGTTCAACGGTCATTTAACTTGATAATTGAGTTCAGCCATATAGTGAAAACCAACTTAAATAGCGAAAGATGGTGATTTTTACTGGTTTCTTTCTTATTTTCGGTGATCTTTCAATCAATCTTCTTAAAAGTTAACAGCTGTTTTATAAATGTACCCTTTTTTATATCCCTGGTAGCACACTGACAAATTGAATTTAAAAAATTGAAAAAATAGTTGTAGTCTGAAGTGGGTCTTCATGTTGCCTGTTTTACCCCTTCATGTTCTCGGCTAATTTCGATTTTTTGATCGACCAGCTGGATATGGCTGCTAGTCTAATATATTTTCCAAATTCGGTAGAGCTTCCCGAGCAGTTCAAATATGTCTTTGTGTCGTACTTTATTAAACGCTTTTGCATAATCTATCAATCATCTGTATGCCTCCCTCGACACTTGTATTGCTCTTTCTGATGACATTCTGAGCATAAATATCTTTTTAATTCTTAATCATTTCATTCCAATCAAGGCGATAATGCCTCTAGAATGCAGAGAGTTATAGGGTGAGAACATGAAAGGACATTAAAATCTGAGAGTAATTGAGGAAAGGACAAAAAAAAAAAAAGAACAATGTTCAAGAAGATGGAGATGGTGATTAACTTTGCATTTAATTATTTGATGATTGTAGTTATCAGGGAAGCAAGAAATCAAAAGGGAATTCCAAGGGTGGGAATGTTGGAATTTTTGGGTACCCTGGTGTACTAGTGGGCCAGCCAAAATGAGCTGACTTATTTTATAGTTCACCAATAGAAGGCTTAACCAATCAGAAGGCTCAAAATATTCAATGCGACGTGTATAAAGGCAGCCATGTTTTTTTTTCCGAATATTCACTGGCAGCCTTTGATATCGAAGACTGAAGAATTACGGAACAGCTGCTGGTGGTATTGGCGATATAGTCAGATTCAGTAGAGTGTCTGACTCGTGAGTGTTAAGCTTTAACGTTGTTTCATCAAACATATTACGTACTGCGCTGTATTCTATAGTCATAGACTATGGTGAACATGGTCAACAGGGAAGTGAGAGAAAAATATTAGAGTATAAGTGACGGTTGTATCTAGCTAGTTCAACAGTAAAACGTCAGACCTAGTTTAATCCTTTCACCCTGACGAAGGCGAACACTAGAACGCAGGGTGTTACAGGAAGTAGCGTATGTATATCTGGCCACTCGTATGTATAGCTAATTCCTATTGCAGACGCTTGCTCAGGCACATTTGTGTTTGTTCAACACCCACAGAGCCTACCTGTGGTTTTTACTGTAACTATGCTGAGCATACCTTAGTTACAGTTTCTGGGAAAGAGCGATCAAGGCCATCACGCCCAATCCCTCGGTCACGATGACTTGTGACTTCGGGCTAGCACAGCTATCGACGGCCCCCAAGGGTTCCGTCAACACAATTTCACTCACAAGGCTTGGGTCAACCCGTGGTATGGTTTTCAGGCACTTTCCAAATGTGCCGCGCGCTGGGATCGATCTCTCCAGTCCAACAACATCAGGAAGTCTCATTCCTGAAAAATCGACCCTGGTGAGATTCGAACCCGTGAACGTTCTAACCACTCGGCCACGTGCCCACATTCGGCCACGTGCTCATATTCGGCCATGTACCCATATAAGGAAGTGCAAGTGAAAGAGAAAACTGACAGTAGGGAGGATTGAGGAAAGGGCTAAAAGGAACAGGGTTCAAGATGACAGTTGACGTTGCAGTTAACTTTTTGAAGATTGTCGTTATCAGGGAAGCGAGGAATCGGAAGGGAGTTGCAAAGATGGGAAGTACAATAAAGTAAACTGTCAGAGTAGAAACAATGGTTGCATTCGGCTATGCCAATAGTAAGAAGGTGGGACCTAGATGCCAATCAAGTAGCACGCTTAAATAGATGTAGTCTGGGCACCAGGGAAAATGATTATCAGAACAGTAGCCATGAAAATATTTGTAGAAAGGACAGAGAGAAGTCACGTCATGTCGGTGAGAAAATGATTGAAGCCGACATGCCAGTTGCATTACAGTTCTTTCTTTTGATTTTGTCAAGAATCTCGAGATATTCAGCAGGAGTCCCAGACCAGACGAACAGTATTCAAGGCACGGACTTTATGGTAGATATATAAATGCGCAAGATGGATTCTGACGAGAAAAATTCTCTGGCATGACACATTGAACCAACTTTCTTTGCAGAAGACGAAACAATTCTATATTGTTCCTCCTTTCGTGTCAGTGGAAAACGTGAAGCCAAAAAGACGTTGTAGGTCGTTCTCCTGGAGATTAGCATCAGGCAGAAAAGGGTTATCTGTCGTGTTCCTATGTCTTTAATGAAACCATCCTCTTACTACTCGATTTCCGCTTAATTCTGCTATTCATCAGAATTCGGATGTTATGTGAATCGTTATTAGGCTGATTGATCGTTCGACTTCGCATTCGTTTACACCTGGCTTCTTAAGCAGCGCTTTAAAAGTTGATCTACTTTGGTCTTTCGGTATATCACCATTGTTGTATATTTCATTTATTATATATCTAATCTTGTCAATGTCGAAATAATCTGAATCTGTTAACATCTCTATTACTCTTGCTACTTGAGTTCTTGTTAAATTTTGTCTGTGCTCATTTCAACACATTAATATTTCCGATAACTTACATATTCTCCGACATATTTGCCCATCTTTATTGTATAGTTTTCATTTTTCTCTATTATCAGTGTTCACTCTTGATTTTATGCATTCTGTCGATGAGGCGGTCTTTTGTCCTGTTATCCGCCTTATTCCTTTATGCATACCCGTCTTATCTGTGGCGCACATTCTTTCTTCACTTTACAATATAAAAAATATCGCAAAAGAACAGATAAAGATGTGGAAATTGTTACAAAATGAGGAGTTGATATTGAAGTTTTTCTTAACTAATTCTTGTATTCTTAAAGAGGTTACAAAGAGACAAAGGTGGTACTCGAATGAAGAAACAGCAACACGCGCGTAGATGAAAGAAGAGAGGTTTATTATAAAAGAGAATAAACTAACTAAAAGACAGGGAATCGGGTGGCAGGCTAGTAATTCCCGAAGCAAGGATTTTTTAATGCGGGGTCAAAACCGAGCCCGTTGACTTGGGCAAAAATTCCCCGTAGACCTGGTATACACGGGGTTGGGTAGCTGTCTACCACTTCAGGTGAAACTGCCCTTCGGCATAGCCTCATCTGGGTTCCTATCTGTCCGAAGACAGAGAGTTCAACTAGCACAGCTGGAAACGAAGCTTCAACTAATTCACGAAGCAAGGTTATTTACTGTTGAAACTTGACTAATGCATGGAATAATAATGCAACACAAAATGTACTTAGAACAAAATGTATTGAAACAAGAAAGTGTACACAATATTTACATATAGTCTTTTGTATATTCCTGGTAAGACCGTTCCTGGAGAATGTGTTGACTGAGTCGCAGTCGGGCAGAGTCTCTGGTTGAATCTCTTGATTCCTCCCTCTCTTCCCGGTACCAATCATATTTATATGGTCGGTACTCCACTATGCAAATTAGGTGGATCCTACCACAACATTTACCTTACCTCCCCTTACCTCGTTTTTTAATGCGGGACAAAACCGAGCCCGTAGGTTTGGGCAAAAATTCCCAGTAGATGCCGTATACACGGGGTCGGGTAGCTTTCTATCACCCCAGACGAGAATCTGCCCTTCGGCATAGCTTCGTCTGGGTTCCTCTCTGCCCTCAGACATAGAGTTCGACCAGAACACCTGGAGACGAATATCCAACTAATTGCCGATGTAAAGCCCCAGGTATATCATGTGCTCACTATATATAACTACTGATATCCAGTCCACATAGGCGATAGGGAGTGTGGGAAATTGCATTACAACACTAGTTTAATATACCTCTGTATGGGCACTATTAGTTGCATGAAGCACATCAAAATGGTAATCGATTTCTTGCCATGTTCGCTGTAGCATAACCTCATTAATGGTTTCAATGGCATCAGTGATTTTTTGCTTTAGATCAGTGATGTCCCTATCTTTGTGTGACATATGATATCTTTAACATGACCCCATCAAAAGAAGTCCAGGGGAGTGATATCTGGTGAACGAGGTGGCCATGGAATTGGGCCATTCCTTCCAATCCACGGGTCTAGAAATGTTAGGGGTTCATTTAACAGTACCTCTTTCATCAACAGGAGACCCGAAATACACAAACGAAATGTGATTAAAAACCTTGATAACTACTGAGTACCTAGAACAGGTCTAATATAGATATCTCATCAATTGCCTTTGTAATCTATTTTTTAAATTGTAAAGAGATTTTATGGACACCCAGTGTATCTGAATACTTTTCGTTGAGTCATTCGTCTTTGGCTCGCATGCATGTAGTTCTAATTTCTTTGTGTAGTGTCCTATATTATGTACTATACATTGGCATGTTGCTGCTTTTCATCATATCGAGGATTTCGTATGTCATGCATTCCTTTTTCTCATTTTTTCCTGTTCACTTTTCTTTGGCATGATCACATTTGCTAATGCTACTAAAGCGTCTCTTAATGTGCTGCACTTTAAATTTGCATTCTCATTTGGTTTATTGTATCTGTTTTCAACGCTGTCAATATACATTTCTTTGCAATTCGTGTCATTCAGGGGACTATCGTTTGGCAATTTTGGTGCTGCTTTGACCATTTTAATTTTTCTGTATTTTCACTCTTAGGTTACATATAACTAGAAGGTGGTTGCTCTCACAGTCGACAGTTATGTTGGACAATGTAAAACTATATTCATGAATGTCTTATTGATCGTTATGTAGTCGAATTGGTTCTTCATTTCTCCTCATGGGGTTCTCCATTCCCATAATGATCTTGGGTGTTCTTTAAACCAGGTATTGGCTTTTACCTGGTTATTTGCTGTGCATCATTGGATTCATTTTCTCCGTGTTCATTACGGGTTCCTAGTCTGAATTCTTCAACTATTTCACCATTTTGCCACTTCCTTAGTTTGGCATTCATGTCTCCCGTGATCATTGTAATTTCTTGCTGTTTGCATTGAGTCTTGGTTTTGTCCAGTATGAGGTAAAATCTTTTAATTTCTTCCACCGTGTTTTATGCTGTCGGTGCATATAGAACTTCAATAGATATATTATAAAGCCTTTCAGTTTAACTTTAAGAATCCTATCAGATAAGTGACAGTTTCCCTGAATCCGTTTTTTCATGTTTTGGTCTATTATTAGTCCTACTCCCTTCTCATTGTTTTTTTGTTTTTATTTATTTCTGTCTGCATCAGTCACTGACACAATCTCCATTATTTGCCCATCTAGTTTTTCATACTTTTAAAATATTAATATTTATCCTATTAATTTTCTGCTATATTTTAAAACTGGTCACATTGATTTAGTGTTCTGACGTTCATTGTTACTAAAACTATGTTTGATGAAAAGAATCGCTGAATAATGGTCCGGTGACACTTGTCGTTAGTGTCTTTCTTTATCGATCTTGGGAGGGGGTGATTCCAAGGCATCTGACCCCTTAACGCCGTAATTCTTTGTTTTATTAGTTTTGATAACTGTAGCTGGATTATATATGACGCATGTTACACATATCACTCCTTACTGGGTGAGGTGTTAATCTCAATGGGCTTAACTCTCTTCACACCGTTATCTTTGACCTTTGACTTATTGAGAGTTATTCTGTCCTTTCATAGGTTCTTTTTTTTCAACTTACATGATTGCTAACCATCCGCTTCACCTGCCATGAATTGGAGTGGGGGAGCGCCGGTTTAGTCACCGATCATCCGGCAAAAGATTTCATGTATATATATATATATATATATATATATATATATATATATATATATATATATATATATATATCTTTCAATTTAGTTAAGTTCTTAATATTTTTAAAAATTCAAAGTAATGTCTTAACTTTTTCGGTTTAATAGTGAGAGATGAAAAAAATAAAAGAAACATTATTTAGATTCGAAGAGTCAAAAGGATGGTGTCAGAAACTTGGATTTAAAATATAAATAATTTATATATTCATATCCAATTTTTTCTATCTTGTTGTAGAGAAGTGTGGTGATATTGAAATTAGGATAGATAAATGTAAATTTTATACTACTACTACTACTATTGCTACTACTACTACTACTAATAATAATAGTTGTAAACTTTAACATTTTACAGAAAGTGTGAATATTTTTTCTAACCCGCAAAACATATTAGATGCTAAAAATTATTGCCTTTTGACGTCTCATTGAGACACTGTGGCAACTCGTACAAAACAAGACAAAACAACGAAACAAATAATAATAACAATAATAATAATAACAATAATAATAATAATAATAGGTTTATTCAGTAACAACAAGTTCAAAATGGAGTTTCAAATGGTTAAAGAAATACAAGTAAATCATAATACACTGACTGAAGCTGCAAAATACTTAAAAAAGAAAGTAAAGGCAAATACAACCGACCAGATACAGAAACGATGACAAGATAAACCGCTTCACGGTCAATACTCTGTCCGTACCAAACAAGCTAATGTAGACAAAGCCCATACCCATTAGAGGCTGTGGAGTGTAGAGTTAAAAGCTGAAACTGAAGAAATCTTACTGTAGAGGACCAATGGTTTCTAGCTAGAAATTAAGAAGCACACATACTGAAAAATTGTGTTAACCCAAAATGCCGATTTTGTGATGAATATAAAACTCATTATGTCATGGTAGGCCAATATCTGCACTGGAAAATTTGCAACTTTTACGGGAAGGAAACTTCAATAAATTGGTATGAACACCACCAACACACGGATTGCATTTTTTTTAAGTGAAAAAAAAAAAAATCCCCAGTGAGGATTAGTGCTGACATGATACATCCGCTAATCAATTTACTAGGAACGTGTTCACAATATCTTTATATTTTTTGAGTAAAAAGAAATCCCCAATGAGGATTACAGATGACATTATCTATCCTCAAATCGATTTACAAAGAACGTGTTCAGAATCACTTCATATTTTTAAGTAAAAAGAAAAATTAACAATAAAATTATTTATTTCAGGGCAGAAATTAAAACAGGAGTAACAAATCGCGAAGCTAAATCCTCAATTTCTCTCCATGTTGGAATAATAATAATAATAATAATAATAATTGGAGCCCTAGGACTGGTTGGAAAAGATTGCAGTAGACTAATTGAAGGGATTCCTGGAAGTCTAAGCCTCAAGGAGATACAAAAAATTGTTCTGACAAGTACAGCCCACACTTTACGAAGGGCTTTATATCTGTAAAATATGTGTGATTTTTAAAAAACTTTTTAGTGGAAAATGTCATGATGACATTTCTGAGCTTAGGTCTCTGGTCGGGACCCGGAAAGATATGAGTATACACCAGAAACTAAAGGGAATAAACAATAATAATAATAGGAATAATAATAATGACTGCAAACAAAAAAAGTGCCTACTTATTGATATGGCAGTCGCTGCAGACTGCAATGTATCTTTGAAGATCTTCAAAAAGCTATCAAAATACAAAGACCTTGAAATAGAAATCTCAAAAATGTGGCACATGCGAACATCAACAATTGCTGTTGTCGTTGGAGCCCTCAGACTGATTGGAAAAGATTCCAGTAGACTCATGAAAAGGGTTCCTGAAAGCCCATGACTTAAAGAAATACAAAAAATTGTTCTCACGAGTACAGCCTACACCTTACGAAAGGCTTTATCTATATATGTGTGTGTGTGTGTTTTTATTTTTAATAAATGAAAATGTCATTTCTGACCTTAAGTCTCTGGGCGGGAAACGGAAAGAAATGTATACACACCAGAAATCAAAAGAAATATAATAATAATAATAATAATAATAATAATAATAATAATAATAATGCACAATACACACGGACAGAACAATCAAGGCCAATCGGCCAGATATTGTTATTAAATACCACAAACAAAAACGGTGCCTCCTTATTGATATGGTAGTCCCTGCTGACTGCAATGTATCTTTGAAGATATTCAAAAAGTTGTCAAAGTACAAGGACCTTAAAATAGAAATCTCGAAAATGTGGCATATGGGAACATCAACAATCCCTGTTGTAGTTGGAGCCCTAGGACTGGTTGGAAAAGATTGCAGTAGACTAATTGAAGGGATTCCTGGAAGTCCATGCTTCAAGGAGATACAAAAAATTGTTCTGACAAGTACAGCCCACACCTTACTAAGGGCTTTATCTATGTAATTTAATTTTTTTTTTTTTTTTTTTTTGGGGAAAGTGTCATGACGCCATTTCTAACCTTAGGTCCCTGGGCGGGACCCGGAAAGAAATGTGTAAACGCCAGAAATCAAAGAAAATAATAATAATAATAATCTCCAATAGCCTCTTTGTATTGCAATGAAGCGTTGGTGAGGCCTAACATCATTGTGAGTACGCCGATGGCAATACTGCATAGAACAGCTCATGTACTGAGGAAAGTATTGTGTCATTAAGCTGCGGTTAGGAGCTGACGTATAGTCATCGTCACGCGTCCGAGACATCTGAGGGTCGAAGAGAATAGGATATAAAATCAAATCTAATAATAATGAATTATTACCAAATATGAATTAGAATCCGACAGAATGATATGATGAGGAATAAATAGGAAATGCTTATAAATTTAACATGTTTCGATTTTATTTAAGCTTCATCAGAAATATTTGGAATTGAATTATGGAAGAGAGTGTCCCGGTAATTTTAATTTGGTGTTGTTTGTTTTTAGGAAGACCTTAGGTGTCATTGTCTTGTGGGATTTACGGGTGTGTGTGCGTGCGTATGTACGTTTGGATTCTAGTGGTCATTTTTGTGTCGGGCTGGTAGTCTCCCTGTGTATAATTCCTAAAGAATTACACTGTAACCCTCTACTTGGAGTTACTCTTGAGCCTTGTACAGAATGAATACCATTCCAAACATAAAAAGTCATCACATTTAAAACACTTAATCTTGTTTTCTGTCATATGATCAATGATTTTTTTAATTCCTCCTACTTTCCGATTTCTTCGACTACCCGCAAGGGATTCGAAAATAATTTGGAAATAATTACCCGTAATTTTCAGAAGCTCCATACGTGTATTCTCCATGGTAGTAAGATGTTGGCGTGTCTGTGTGGTTGTGCATCATATTTTTATTACTACTACTATTACTGCTACTACTACTATTGCTACTATTTAGTCCTGGGTATGACGATAAACTACATCCGGCAGCAAGGCCTCTGATTGGTAGATTTGAGCTTTTGAGGAGCATGGAACCACCTCCTAAATGTTGTTCTTAGATCTACTCTGATCTGAGGTTTTAGCACCTGTCAGCGTTCCAGATATGAGCAAAATAGTGAACGCCTAAATATTATGAAAGAATAAAAATACATTTTCAAAATAAAAATACCAGCAATACATTTTTATATAAAAAAAATTACCAACTATTTATAGTAAAATTACCAACAAGAAATTTTATAGCAAAATGATTAACAATTAATTTCCGTATTAAAGAATCCATAGAGTAGGGGTCGGTAACCCCCGGCTTCCGAGCCATATCCAGTGCGCGAATGTCCACCTCATCAGATTAACACCTGGACACTAATTATCTGTTTCATTTATGGACAGAAAAATATCGAGTAAATCGATTTACAATGCGACGAATTTTTGAAATCAAAATTTAATTCCGAATCCACTGCTGATTTCTACACGAAATATATTTTGCCAAGCGGAAATATAAAAGCCTATTGAATAATTCGAAAATGATGGTAACATTATTTGGAAGTACATATGCTTATCCATTACTCCACCGTGCCTCTGTAGTTTGGCTTGAGGAATCGGGGAGCCGAGTTCGAATTCAGTCGAATCCATTACATTCACTTACGTGCTAATACCTTTGGGAATGGTGTGAATCCTCTTCTTCTCTCTCCATCTATGGGAAAATAGCAAGACAGACTGGGTTCTATAGCCTTTGATGTCAACTGGTCTAGGAGAAGGACAACTCTTAATTCAAACCCGGTGGAGCTCCTAAGGCGGATCGACGGCACTATGTGCTACCTTCTGGCAACTCCTGCAGCCGCGTTGGTACCAAGTGCGCGAATGATTTTTGTCCACCTCACCAGATTAACACCTGGACACTAATTATCTGTTTCATTTATGGACAGAAAAAATAGCGAGTTAGTCGATTTACAATGCGACGAATTTTTGAAATCAAAATTTAATTCCGAATCCACTGCTGATTTCTACAAAAATATATTTTGCCAAGCAAAATTATCAGAATCTCCTTACGTGTATTCCCCATTATATATTTAACAAAATTTACAGCTGAATAGTACTGATATAAAAGAAAAATCGAGAATTATAAGGAGTAAATCGATGATAAACTCTGAAGACTGGTCCGGTCGGTCTGTCTAGTGGGTACAAATGCTTGAGGTGACATTCCTGTTTTTCATTTACTTAATATGTGAAATTAATTTCAGGCCACGTGGATCGAGAAAGCCCACTAAAAAAGTACCCCCCGAAAGAAATCAAATCATTATTCCTATAGCCAAAGCGTACTCTTACCAATTAGGCCACAGGGAACCGTTATGATAATGCCATGAACCTGCTCAAGGAATGAGCACCCCTCGTTAGGACATTTCAGAATCAATGTTATCTTTATTGTCGTAGCTGAAACTGAAACACTGTAATTTGTAAATTAATGTTGAAAGATTAGACATTATTTCCTGTTACTATCAATGTTATTTTATTCAGAATTCTCAACCCAGGCCGGTTGTCATTAATTTCCCTGTTTAAATACCCCCCCTCAAAAAAAAAAAAAAACATGGATGTCAACTCAGACACGTATATCAACTAAAAAAATTTTCACTAATGATTAATAATATATATATATATATATATATATATATATATATATATATATATATATATATATATATATATATATATATATATATATATATATACACACACACACACACACACATACACACACACACACACATATATATATATATATATATATATATATATATATATATATTTTTTTATACCCGGAGTTATATTTTCCGATTTTTTTTTGAATTTGTAGGTCTGATGAATTGGATCGTGATTACGATTACAATGTAATAAATTATAACCATGGAATATTAGTGTTTAGATTGTATTCTTACTCTGGACGGGATATTGAGTTCTACCTGGATACAGGTAACTTATGTCTGCCTGTAGAAGTCCCCTATTATCTAATAAGACCTTCCATTTCTACTATAAATATATAAATATTTTATTTAGTTTTCCATTATTACTTCCCTGTCTGCCATATTTAATGAAGGATGTTTAAGAAAAAGGCTTTCTTCCTACATATACATTAGTATATATATATATATATATATATATATATATATATATATTATATATATATATATATATATATACTACATTTAAAGCCGCCCCATCAATTAGGCTTTTGCGGAAGGCTCTTCATTAAACCTTCTTTGAAGTCCCTATGTCTTTGCATATTCTTAACATTGGAAGCTCACCTGGCTGTCGTTTAATCTGGGTTTTCATTTGCATGGGACTTTCTTTTCCTTGCTGCAGCCTTGACTCTTTTGATTGCAATCCTGTCCTCTGTTGGCGGAGATTTCGTTTTGCAAGGCACACTGCTGCCAAATGCGACAGACAACACATAAGAACTCAAAATTGATCGTTTCATTTAAGTGTTGCATTGATATTTAAACTTACCATTTAAAAGTTCAATGATAATTCTCTTGTCACCACTTAATTTAAAGACAATTTGATGCACGTAGGTCCTTACTTTCTGTACAAACAAATAATTTTTACTTCATGGGTGACTTTCGCTGGATTTCGCAATTAATTTAAATTATTCCCAAATTTATTTCCAAGTTATAAAATTTTTGTCGTACAAAAAATTTCATCGCAAAAAAAAGCAGTAATGAAAATCAGGAAGGCCACTTGGAGTAAATTTGAAAAAGTGTGACACACTGACACATTGACATTCGCATTTATTTATATAGATATATGATAGGATATAGAGCAAAGAAAATTCTGGTATTTTTTTTTTGTGTTGTTTGATTTTCATTTGTAAAGTAGATTATGTTCCTTTATATTGCATCACCAACTTTATATTACTTTATAGAAATACTTGATATTTTATTACTTTATATTGCATCATTAAATCCTATAATGAGGATTATAACGAATAGTTAATCGATATTGGGGATAATCTGCAAACATAAATAATATCTTTCACACACACACACACACACACACACATATATATATAAAAGAAGCTGATAATATACATGCGTATATATGATATGTAATAATAATTTTTAAATAATTTAAGTAATTCTGTTAC
Source organism: Acanthosepion pharaonis (assembly GCA_903632075.3). Classification (NCBI taxonomy): domain Eukaryota; kingdom Metazoa; phylum Mollusca; class Cephalopoda; order Sepiida; family Sepiidae; genus Acanthosepion; species Acanthosepion pharaonis. Next base: position 1,133,153 of record CAHIKZ030005532.1, read on the forward strand.
ATCTATTTGTTTTAAAAAAGAAATAAAGTCTATTAGTAATTAAAATTAAAAATAATATTTTAAAACTGTAGTTCAATACAACGTATTCTAATCCAAACACCCCTTTTAGAAAGAATCTTTATGTATGAATTTAACGGAAAAATTGCCGAAAGACTTTTTGTCGTTAATAAAAAAAACTAGACAACCCTCGTTGAATGGATGTCATAATTCGTTGAAAAAGGCATCCCTACCTAAACTTAACCTCTTTTCGGACATAACTCATATTTGATACAATAATAGTTAATAATAATGAACACGATACCGCTTCTGTCTAAATGATTAGATTTCTCTGTATCCTTGGAAACAAAAATTACGAATGTATGTGCTTTTAAAATTCAGTAAATTTCAAAATAAGTTATTCCAAAATTCGCTTGAATATGAAAAAGAACTGATGCTTTTGATTGAATTATATAATTGGATTTGATTTTTTGTTTCTGTTTTTGAAACATGGTGATTCCTGTGTAGCGATGAAACCATATTTTTAAATCAGTTAATTTATAATATTAATGCTCTGTAAATTTACATTGAGCACTGTTTTGTAAAAATAAAAATATCAATAAGAACACCAGATTATATAAAGAATTATAATGCAGTTAGACACATAAATTATACACACGAACGCTAGTTGACAAGTTAAATGCACGTGATGTCTGCTTAACCAATGAACATCAAGCAACGCAAAAATAAAATACCAGAAAAGTTTTTTCCATATCTCATTCTCTGATGAAGCTTTAATAAAAGCGAAACAAATTAGATTTATAAACGTTTCCTATTTGTTCTTTATCCTACATTCTGTCAGATTCACGTACATATTTGATCTGTATTTGATCCCATTTCACACACACACACACACACACACACACACACACACACATATATATATATATATATATATGTTAAAGACAATAGGAAAACTGTAATAGTAGGTAGGAGAGCATTGGTAAATCGCAGGAGGAATGACATTGCCAATGGCTTCATTGCAATCAGGGTATTCGATGATGGCTTCATCGGATCAATATCCCTCTATGTAGTCCAATCACATTGCAGTGAGAAACAGTAGTAGCTGTTCGTTGCTCTTCCTCAAGATTTCTTTTTGCAATCACCATTTCTCGTTTTCCCTTTGGACCCTGTTTAGAGAAAAACTGGTTGCTTGTCCTGTCCAGGCCAGCTCGATTGGTTTTGATCAATCTCATAACCTTCTTGGTTCGCAGGCTGGATTCTACTTCTTGGGTGGCTCTATTTAGTGCCAGTTTTAATACCTGGTTGTAAACTGCGAACGAACTCAACGGCCGAGTCCTTTATCATCATGTGAAGGCGTACCTTCCCGACTTAGAACTTCTTCACCAATGAAGAGATAAGAATTCGCAGGTTTCCGGCATTGATAAACAAGCAGGGGTAAACTCCTAGTCACTTGCGCAGATACTTGTTGATACACTGTTGCGTCTGCTGAATGCGAGGCAGAGTAATATCATACACCTGCAACGGCCACAGAAGCCTGGGCAGCAAACCGTATTGATAGCACCAAGGCTTCAGTTTGCCGGAGAGATGGGTTCTGTCGATAGATTCTAGTCAATCGAATGCCACTTTTTGTATCTCTTTACCTCAGTGACGATCAGTCAATGGAAGTTCATACGGCCGTCCGAGGCTCTTCATTTGGCTTCTATTTCACGTTCGGGATCATGTTACCTCCAATGTAGAAGTGAATCTCCCTGGCAGTGCCTGGGAATAATGATAAGCTCCGGCTTTTGTTAGGCTTAGACTTCACTCTCCCCAGTGTTAGCGCTGCTGCAGTTCATCCGCACCGTACTTAGACAGGACGAGAATGGTGATATAATGGAATATGCGTACACCTGTGTTCCCTCTCACTGGAACATGATTGGCTGGTGTCCGTCATAAGTACCGAAGGACGTGTAGGAGTGTCAAAGAGCCTTAGTCAGAGAGCTAAGTCTATAAAGACGCCCATTGGACTACGCCATTGATCTACACTTCTTTACCTGGGACTACGACGCGTATTTGTCGATTGCTGCTACCGTATTCTACTTGGTTATAGTAGCCCAAACCACTTAGCTACTTCGTTCAAATATATCCCTTTCCGGGACATATCATCATCCATGGACGCTCTGAAAGGAGGAAGGACCATTTATTCCTTAGTTATCACTTTCTTTGCTGTGTCTGCTACACGCTGAAATATGAGTTCCATAGACGTAATGAAAAGAAGTGGTGAAATTCTACACCTCATCATGATGCCGACGTCAAGGGCTTGGCATGGATGGTGCAGTTATCAACGACGTACTGCATAAAAGGTATTCTGAAATATTTCATTATGATTTTCCCAAACCTTACTAGGGAAACTGAAAAATTCGAAGGGCATTCGAATTAGATCATGAGGAAATGGCCATATGTATTCGCGAGATCTCAGGCCAAATAACATGCAGCACAATTTTACTTTGCTTAGTTGATAGTGTTGAATTCTAAATCACGTGTGAATTCGAGTAGGCGACTTTCTGATTAAAAAAAAATTCAGTTCAGTATATATATATATATATATATATATATATATATATATATTGTCATTCACAGATAGATAGTTTCGCTGTATCACAGCTCATCAGTGTGGCTAGACGTACGGTTGCCTCGAGCTTGGATCGAAAACCGACTGAATTGGTGTCAGTCGGTGATTCTACACCTAAGCCGTTGGCGCTTGGCAGGGACGAAGATGAATTTAAGCGTATTTATTTTTATATAAACACACAGTGACTGAGAGAACTCGATTCAATTTACCGAAGAGTCTTGCATTGTTAGCCGTAATAGTCACTGTTTACAAACCCACACTTCCTCCCCAGAGAGCTCAACCGAAATAATTTTTTTCAGGAGCATATATATATATATATATATATATATATATATATATATATATATATATATATACTGAGGATTAACCATTACTCTTCAAGTAAAATCGAATTGAGTTCTATGTTTCATATAAAGACGTTACAATTCCCTCAATTCTCTGCTATCCGACGATGGCCAGAGGTAAGAGATCTGACAAAATGTCAAATCAGTCGGGTTTCGATCCCGGCTTGAAGCAATTGGACGTCTAGCCACACTGAGGAGCTGTGATACAACGAAACAGTATATGGATGATATATATATATATATATATATATATGATAATAAGTGTATAGATGCATACATGAAATAAGCTTTAGAGTAAAATACTATGAAGAACGAAAATATTTTGATATATTCTCATATCGACCGATGGACATTTCAGTAAGATCAATACATCAATTAATTGCTGGCTAATATTCAAAAAGACCTGTAGGCACCGACTAGCTATTATTAGGAATGCAATAATCGAGTTGCTTCCCTTTATTGTCTGACTTGAATGAATCTTGGAAGCCTCGACCTTTTTATCATCACTAAAAATAATTTCTGTTTGAATATTCAAGATAAAAGTATCCTTACTTTTGTAATACAGAACACATCGCATATTGTGATCACTCCGGGACAGGTTTCTAACATAACCAGAACAACAGATAACATTAAACAAAGGTTATACAATTTGGAACAGCTTACATTAATTGTTATAATCTCGTTTTAACTGACATACTTATATTATAATAGAATTATTATTATTAGTATTACTGTTGAAGCCGATAATTTTAATCACTTTAGACAAGAGTATTCAAGGTAACAATGACCGGATGATAACATTAATAAATATATGTAAAAACTGAATAATGTACAAAAATTGCTATGATTTCATTGTTATTAATAAGTTTACACTATAAAGCATCATTTTTAAGGCTTAAAAAAATAAAAATAAAATCAAAACGACGTGTCAAAAGGATGGTTTTTCCTTGATCCCCCCCTTGCTATATAGTGATTTTCTAAGCGTAGCTTAGCTGTGGCACAAGACCGAAAATATGGAGTACCTAGTAAGGATCGAACTCACTACTCAGTCGTAACTGATCTAACAAGACAAGCTTTCTAACCATTAGACCACGTTGAGTAATCCTAAATTCTGTAATGATTTTCTAAGCGTAGTTTCGATGTGACACAAGGCAAAAAGTTTGGGGCACCGAGTAAGGATCGAACTCACTACTCAGTCGTAACTGATCGAGTAAGACAAGCTTTCTAACCATTAGACCACGTCGAGGTACGTCAAACACTGTCGTGATTTTCTAAGCGTAGCTTAGGTGTGGCACAAGGCCGAAAGTATGGGGTACCCAGTAAAGATCGAACTCACTACTCATTCGTAATTGTTTTAGCGAGACAAGCTTGCTAACCGTTACACCATACTGAAGTGCCCCCACCGTTATTATTATATACTAACTCAGCAAATATTTTTTTTGTTTTGAAATGTTATTTTTCGAATTTTATTAAAACAGACAGATAAGACTAGATTCTATTTATCTTCTTTTTTTTTTTTAACAAAAATTGACAACAAAAGTATTAAGAATCTTATATTTTCTGATATTTTTAAGGCCAACGGCGGCTCGTTGGCCAGTTTTTAGACGTCATCTTTAGAAGTTGAGAAGTGATAATGGATTTTGCCGTTGGATCGTACGCACTGAACCGGCGTATTGCTATCTGTTTTGACTCACTGCATTTACAAAAGAATTCGTTGATCTCTCTTTGTATAACGTTTTCTTTTTCGTAGTCATTGCTCTTAGACAAGGTAATAGAAGAAAGAAAGAGGAAAGCGCTAACTATTAAAGGTAAGAAAACAGACCGCCTGGTCGTTCAAAAAAAAAAGGGAGCTACGTATAGGGAACATGAAAAACCAAGCAGATTTAACTATCTGTGCAGTGATAGGGAAAACTATGGAAAATAGGACACAGAACTCTAAAGGATTAGCGAACTGAATTAAAATATTAAGAGAAGAGAATTTTGTTGGTAGCAAAGAAAAGAGTGCTGAACGAATATATATTAGGTTGGTGCAAAAATAATGACGTAATAATATCGTTTTTGATGTATTTTTTTAACGTAAAAAACGACATTATTACGTCATTATTTTTGCACCAACCTAATAACTGAAAAAAAGTTTTGTAGTGAGAGACATGTGGCACAAAATATAAACAACTTCCGGTCATTTGTTGCTTTAAGTAACTTTTAAACTTTTATCATCCTTCATGAAAATTGTTCTGCCATTCGTACGCACTAAGTTGTTAGTTATGTTGCTCGATGTATCCCCATACTTATCTTTTCCTCAGAATGTCCTGTGAGAGTTAAATTCTCTCAGTCTTCTTTTTTATTATATGTTCGGAAACTCCATCTATTTATGTTATGGTCCGGGTTCTTTGTACCACGGATGATAGTCCAAGGTAGAACCAATAAAGAAGAACTCGAATACGGATATGGAATAACACAGATATATTACAAACAGGAATATGTACAGAGAAGTAGAAAGTGTTAGTACGAACAATCAGGTTTCGTAGTAATAGTCTGAAGCGACTCTGTTTCGGACTGCCTCTGACTCGACTGACTGACTCGCTCTGACGGACTTCACTCCAGACTTCAGATTGAACTCTAGACTTCAGACGGAAAACCAGACTTCAGACGGAACCTCAGGCTTCAGACGGAAACTCTGCTTAATCTTGAGGTGCAGTATTTATTACGTATGGAATAGTCCATTATGTTATTATGGGTAAGGTCCCATAACAATTTATTTCCGATTCAATCAAAAAGTGACCCTGTTAATAGCATCTTCTTTAAAGGTTCGTCGCTACTCACTTTCACTCTTTATGAAGGCGAGGTTCCAATAACTTGGACCGATTTTAAATGTGAATGATTTTTTTTCCTTTTCTTTCAAATTTAACAACTTAAGTCTTTGACAATTTCAACCATGGAAAGATTAACAATCAAACAACGTGTTAAAATTTCAAGAGTGCAATTAGAAAATTTGTTCGTATATTCAAACAAACTGGGTGGCAGATGTGAAAACACCATTGCGTGCTTGTTTACGCCGTTCAACTGAAAACATGACCGCAGTGCACGAAAATCCAGACCCCACTATTCGCCACCGCGCACAGGAATTGAACCTCTCCACAACAACGTTACATCGTTTCCAGTTGCACTCTCGATTGGCCGATTATATTGATGTCTTAACTGTCATTGCACAAAGAGTCCGTAAAGCATCTGATGATAAGCTCATAACGAGATCAATTGCCTTCTTCTTTATGCGCCGTATCCCCTTACGACGTAGGCGATCATGGCTCTCCACAACTTCCTGTTCCTTGTAGCTCTTAATAAATTGCTTTTATGTTGTTTCTTCTAAACCCTGTTCCGTCATCTTTTACTAAAGCTCATAATATATGTTATCCGTAGTTTTCCTCTGTCCCCCTTGCCCTCCATCTGTCCTGGGAGTATCAGATTTTCCAAGCCCTCCTTCCTCATTATGTACCCCAGATATCTCAACTCTCTTTTCCTGATGTTAAATATGTTTCCTTTTTGTTTCCATCTCCTTCAAAACGTCGTTGTTGCTCACATGTTCGGTCCATGGTATCCTGTTGTAGAGTAGTTTTCACAGGGGAGGCTTGTATTTCACTAAGTCGGTCCTAAAAGGGTTCGACATACAAAACGTTAGGAACTTGAAATAATAGTTAATGAGGCAGCAATTTAGTTGTGGTGGTTGATACTTTAATGTCCGACATCGACTAACTCACCAACTCACTCTGAGCCCACTGGCGACTGCTACTACTACTACTACTTATTATGTGTGGGAGAGTCTATTTACAATAGAATAGGTATGATCTAGTATAACATATCCTCAGCATCCTTCTGTAGAATCACATTTCTGTTGATTCAAGCTCTTCTTCATTTTTGATCGTCCAGTACTCATTGCCATTCAGGAGGACAGATATCACCTAAAAGTTTAGTACTCTTTTCCGTGTTTCTAGTGAAGTTTTTCTATTCCTTACTACACTGCTTAGATTTTGGAATGCTTCCTTGGCCACTCCAATACGCCATTAGATTTTACTGTCACATTTTCCGTCGTCTGTTAAAACATTTCCCAGAGATTTAAATTTCCGAAATTGTTTTATTTTGGTATCTCTGATTTGGAATTCGCACTTTGGTCTAAGCCTTTCTCTAGCAACCATTCATTTTATTTACTTGCAGTTGAGGTTTAAGCTTTTTTTTTTTGCTTTCCTTCATTTTTCTTTTCATATATAAGTTTCCGGCGGCTTCTTTCTGTGTCTGCTATCAACACTGTGTCATCTGCATAACTTATGTTGTTATCACCTTAGATATCTCAAATGTGCGACATTTGCCTCACAAACTCTCCAGCTATGTTATCTCTGGGACAATCTTCACAATTTTCAAGTCTTTCCTCTCAGGTTGTTCCATGATATCAATGCATGGCTCTCTTGTCAGTCGTATCTTTTTTTCTTTATATTAATGATTCTCAGATCGTTATATATATATATATATATATATATATATATATATATATATATATACTATTTACATTATTCAGATTATTGTCCTAATCTTTGTCACCATATTTATTACAACGTTTCGGCCGTTGTACGCCCCGGCCTTCTTCAGGTGTTTGGAATGTTGAACTGAACCCTTATTTCGCTCAGTGAGGTAGAATGTTCTAGTTCCACGTGCCATGTCTAATGGATGTCAGTTATCAGTTATCTCCTGCTTAATTCACTCTCCAAGTTCTCCACCGCCTTAACCAGGTATTGAACTCACACTCTTTGAGACACATGGCACAGTGGATAACGGCGCTAGTTAGATCCAGTGACAGATCATAAATCTTCATTTTATTATAATATTCACAACGTTTCGGCCGTTGTATGCTTTGACCTTCTTCAGGTGATATACTTTAGAATTTCGAGTCAAACACTTTATTTAGTCCACGGGGGGGGGTAGATTGTTATAATTTCACGTGTCATGCTTTTTTTTGCATAAGTTTCAATTAATTACTTTTAGTAAATGAACTCTTCAAGTTTTTGTTCCATCTGCTGTGACCAGGTATTGAACTCAGAAATCTTTGGGTCAAGTGAGTTTTTGAATTACTCAACTTGCTTTTACCCGCAAGGGCATATGGCCAAGTACATAAAAGCGTTGCTTGATACACATCCCCTAGAGTTTTGAAGTTTAAAATGTGGCAAATCTTCTCGTCATAAATTTGATATGTCTTCCATTGGATCTTTGAGACTGCAGTGATTAAGTTCAACGGGAAATTGTTGGCCGAGCCTACGGGTTCGGATACAACACATTAAATTCGGCCTGGTACTACATCTGACCGTGTGGGGTGGTTGGTGAGATTTCCTAGATTTGGAGGTTCATTGTGGAATTCACTTGACTCACTTCTAGCCGTTCAATATTTCTTCTACGCGCCGCTGGCGAATCTTATAAGTGTTGTTCTTGTCCTAAGTATTATCGTTCATTACCAACCTTCTTTTGATTATTCTATGCAGTAACCTTCCTAGCTAAGAAACTATAACAGCTGATGACACTAGTGTTATGGCCCTGGTTAGGACCAAGGAAGAACAACACGAACACAAGAGTAGAAATAACGAAGGTATATTATACAAAATAATAATACAAGATGTGGAAGGTGTTAGTATGACTGTCAGTCTGGTTTGGAGTGAACTACTATCGGCTCGACTCGACTCGATTCAATATTTATTTCCCCCCCCCCACCCACGAGGGAAAGATGTAGCACAAGGCCGAGTTTAACGTGGGTTTTCTGAGCCCATAGGCTCGGCCAAAAATGCCCGTAGAAACTGTAAAATCAGAATCGGGTTCCTCTCTGCTCAGAGGCAAAGAGTTCGACTGTCAAACCGAGAAGCTTGGCTTGATTCGGTATCTAGCCACCCCCCACGAGGGTTGCATGTGGCACAAGGCCGAGTTTAACGTGGGTTTCCTGAGCCCGTAGGCTCGGCCAAAATGCCCGTAGAACCTGTATAAACGGGATCGGTTTGGTCAACCCTCCGAACGAGACTCTGCCCTTCGGCGGAGCCTCGTCCGGGTTCCTCTCTGCTCAGAGGCAGAGAGTTCGACCGTCAAGCTGAGAAGCTCGGCTTGATTCAGTATCTAGCCACCCCCCACGAGGGTTGCATGCGACACAAGGTCATTTTTATCGTGGGTTTCTGAGCCCGTAGGCTCAGCCAAAAATATGCCCGTATAACTCGTAATAACGAGATAGGGTAGGTCATTCACCCCGAACGAGATTCTGCCCTTCGGCGGAACCTCGTCCGGGTTCCTTTCTGCTCAAAAGCAGAGAGTTCGACCGTCAAGTCGAAAAGATCGGCTTGATTCGACCTTCTCTCTTGAGAGGTGTGGTATATATATTGTTAGGAAGAGTTCATTCTGTAGTTATAGGTAAGGAACCATGACAACTAGAATCAAAAACCGTCGTACTTCTGAACAGAAATATGATGAGAAGGAGAATTTCAATCTGGAAATATTTTAATAAATAAATGTTTTCTATTAAATTATCAAAATGATTTAATTCATTTTTATACTATAAAGTGATTTGCTTCTATTCTCACATTGAAAAGAAAATAAGCAGAATAGGCTTCTAAAGATTACCTGCTTTTATAAAACCAACTCTTGGACATTTAGGCAGCAAAACGTTGAACCAACCTGTTCGATAATTTCATGCAGTAGAAACGTTGAACCAAAGTTACTACATTGCTATAATAGTCCCAATTGCTAGGTCAGATCAAGAAGCAGAGAGATCAAGAGAAACCATCTCATTGCATTCAATACCACCAAAACCAAGCAGGTAAGGTTTCATCATCACAGAGCAGATCCTGGATCTTCTTCAGCCATTATGAGTTCCTGTGCTCCCAATGAGGCTTCTTGATTTGAACATCGACAAAGACTATCCACTCAGCTTCTTCCTGAGAACCGCTACTTTGTGGAACGAACTACTGGGTAGATGCTTTCAAGATCACTATTATCTTAACCACCTCAAGGTTTCGGTCAACCATTATCTATCCTACCTAGCCCTGTTAGGAAAAGAGCATTCATTTTAAAAATAAATATTTACTATTTATCTATAATCTTATTAATGTACTTAATTTAGTTGTGAATATTTTTTTTTACAATGATGTTCACCTTGTACAATGTCCAAGCGTCACTCGAGGTAGAGGGTTACAAAGTAAGAGGCATAGCTTAGGCAGATATGTTTGGAAAATAACGGTTAACATTAGACTTGGACAGGTTAAAATTGTAGTGTTCGGAGAAGCAATCTCTTGGAGATCGGTTCTACAAGGTAGTGGATCGTGGGAAGAAGCTGCTTGGGTGGAACTTACATCTCACCAAAGGAATACAAAGGGAATGAGAGTGGTTCTCTACAATGTGCGTGGCATGGGGGTGTCTTAACCTTGAAGATGGAACTCAGGGGTGTAGTTCATTTGAACACTCTCCATGGAAATAGCGATAGAGCGGCGAACAACTTGCAAGGTTTCGTCTCTGAGAAAGAAATACAGAGAAAATAATTCGTCGCCCACAAGGACGCGGAGACGCTTTTGGACTCTATCCCATTTGTGGCAGAAGTGTTCTTTTTTCGGCCTGATGTAGGTCATATAAAGGTTGAGGATAGCAGGAGGGGTGAAGGTACTTGCTGGTCGAATATTGTTCAAGGAATATTTCAGATCAAACTTCCAGCTATCTTGTCAGGTTGCGTTTTAGTTGATCCACCTATATATACAACCACCCACTCAAAAAATCGTTGTTGCACATGCTGGTGGAACTAGTAAAAAAACAAATATGGAAAAATCTGTGAATGTAAAAGAATTAATCACAATTCACGTTGCCTTCTCAGTGGCCATGACCGACGTTGTTTGACAAACACTCAAGTGACGCGTCAATCTTGGGAAATGTCAACCTTGGCTTGTCGACGTCAGTGAGATTGGATAAGAAAAGAATTAAAAAAAAAGAAAAGAAAAAAGACATGTAAAGTTTTCGTTTTATTTTGTTTATACAAAAGAATAATCGCCCTTCGCGGCTTTTAACATTTCATTCCGCATTCAAGGTCGAAGTGAGATGAAGAATCTTTCGCGAAACGACATTTGCTTTTAACTCTCAGTAAATGTCTTTTATGTCTGACTGTCTGTCGTCGAGTAACCCATGGTCAATTAGAGTTATGGCCAACACATTTCCTGTGGTTGCTAATGGGAGCCATGTTAGATTTTAGTTATATTCGATTTTGTAAATTCCAAAATATTTTAGGCTTACAGTCATTTCACATTGAAACACTGTACGATCAACGAATTAGGCAACGTCGAGCATGGTCAGTATCTAGATGGGTGACCGCATGAGAATAACAGATGCCCTAAGCGTGGATGTGCGGGTGGTGTAACGGATAACGGCTCCGGATTGTTAATCGGAGAGCCGGGTTCCAATTTCAGTTGGGTTCGTGTTATTCACTTACGCACAAATATTGTTGGGAATTGTATGAATATTAAGACTTTTATCGCTAAATTATTATTATCCAAAAAACCCCCAAAAAAACAAAACAACCCCCACCCTCCAAAAAAAAAAAAAAGGAAAAAAAAAGCAATTCTTACCTTTTAAAAATATCAGTACTTAGATGGGTGAACGCCTAATAATACCAAGTGCAGCAAGCTTGGATGTGCGGGTGGTGTAATGTTTAACGACTCGGTATTGGAAATCGGAAACTGAGTTCCAATTCCAGTTGGGTTTGTTATACACACTTACGCGCAAATACCCTTGGGAAAGGTGCAAATCCACCTCTTCCTCCCAGTTACGGGTTAATTAGTAAGACTTGTATGAATAAATCATTATTAAATGGACAAAAATATTCAGAATCTAAAAATATTTTCTGACTTTATATAATCTCAAAAAGGTAGATAAGCCGTAGAAGATGAATCAAGCAAAAAATATTTTAAATTTTACGCGTGAGGAGAGGTTTGAGTTCTAACTGTAAAGACAAGGCCAAAACGAAGCCATATTTTCTGTCTGTCAGACAATGCAAATCTTAGCGGTATAAAATAAACATCTACTTGAACATTTTCTAGTCAGAAACTAAAATTATGACATTATTGTTTACACTATTTATATTCGGACTATTCTCCTTATCTTTAGCCATTCTGCTCTCTGACCATCCTCAGGTGTATGTGAATCCAGGTAACTTAGAGGGAATTCTGAACTGAACTCTTTATTTAATCTATGGGGGCAGTCTGTTCTTATTCCATTGCTTCTGTCTAGAAATATCATCTAGTCTTTATTTTACGTAGTGATGTTCAGTTACTGCTCACCTGTTCCGACTGAGTTGAAGTATACACTACCTGACTCAGTGATTGAACTCACAACATCTAGATGGGTGACTGCTTGGGAATATAAAGTGCTGTGAACTTGGATGTGCAGGTGGTATAATGGATAATGGTTTGGAATTGGAAATCAGATAGCCGAGTTCCCATATCAATCAATTTCATTATATTCACTTGTGCGCGGATACACTTCGGGAAGGCATGAATCCAGCTTTTCCCCAACCCCTTGACAAGGAATTCATTTGTAAGATTTGTATCGGTAAATTAGCATCATTATCTCAAACAAAAAAAAAAGAAAAAATCTTACAATCTAAAAATATATTCCGGCTTTAAATAACCTGCAAAAGGTTGATAGCTGTAAAAAAATATGGAACAGTGGATAAAGGTGTTGGTTAGATGCATTGACTGGACCCAAAGAGTGTGAGTTCAATACCTGATTAAGGAAGAGGGAAATTAACAGGAGATAACTGATAACTGACATCCATTAAACATGGCACGTGAAACTAGAACAGTCTACCCCAGTGAGCGAAATAAAGGGTTCAGTTCGACATTCCAACCACCTGAAGAAGGCCGGAGCGTACAACGGCCGAAACGTTGTAATAAATATGGCGACAAAGATGAGGACAATAGTCCGAATAATGTAAATAGTGTACATAATACCTCATCTCAGAAATATAGATACTGAAAGGCTGAAACGTTGTAATAAATATGGTGTCAAAGATGACGACAATAGTCCGAATAATGTAAATAGTGTACATAATACCTCATCTCAGAATTATAGACAGATATTGACACTTAGAATTTTCAAAAATTTAAATTCAGTATCAACTGCCATCTTCTGTCTTCTAGAAACCTGTTTATTTATTATCCTTTCTTTTCACTAATGTCTTTTCATTCTCTTTCACTCCCAGTATCCTCTTGTTGGCATTATCACTTTGCTTGGGGTGAAATGATAAAAAAAATTGTATCGCTACATTAGCATCATTATCTAAAAAAAATATTAATATTTACAATATTTATATTCAGACTATTGTCCTCATCTTTGCATTTCAGCCATTGTGCCTTTTGTCCTTCCTCAGCTGTATATTGATCTAGGTAACTTACAGGGAATTCTGAACAGAACACTTTATTTAATCTAGAGAGGTAGACTGTTCTCGTTCCACGGCACATGTCTCGAAATATATGATCATTCTTATTTTTTAGTACTCTTCGGTGATTAAATAAAGGGTTCAGTTGTAAATAACTCCTCATGCCAAAAATTATAACATTATTGTTTGATATTTCTTGAACTATGACATTTAATAATCCATTAAGACGAGATAAGAAGATGTAGAGAGACATGATCGCGAAACAAAAAGACCAGCGAGATAAAATACCCACTTATCTAACACGCACCGGAATCGACCAAGGCCTTCAACGAACTTCAAATTTATGTGATACCTGCTTATCAATACGGGATTTGATTTTGATGGCATTTAAAAAATATATCTCTTCAATGAATCTCTTAAAAATATTTGAACAGGTACACTTCGTTAGAAACTAAGAAAATAGTATTGAACTGTTACGTAATATCAGTCCGCCTATATGACAGTAAATGCTAGACGATCTCCTCACAGATGAAGAAGAGACTTATAGCAACAGATGTGTGGTTCTACAGAAGGATGCTGAGAATACCATGAACCAAACGTGTGAGCATCGACGAAGTTTTAGAGAAAATGGAAACAAAAAGTATTCTTATCCGTAACATCAGGATGAGTCAGTTGGGATAATAATAATGAGGATAGAAGGCTTGGAAAATTTGATACTCACAGGACAGTTTGAAGGCAAAAAAAGGATAGAGAAAACACCGTATAACATACTTAGCGAGCTTGGGTCAATAGACAGTGGAGTAAGTTTCCAGAGAGGTAACCAAAAAGACAAAATTTATTAAAAGTTACATAGTAATGTTTATAGGCTCAAATATAAACACGGCCATTTTTTACATATAGTCTGAAATATAAACATAATATTGTTAACCTATAGACTCAACTATAAACCCGACCAAGTGATTACATATAGACTGAAGGATAGAGAATGTATGGTCGTTAGCAAGACAGGCAGCCTAAGATGCGAGTTAGAGATTAGAGTCGTCAAAATCAAGCAAACGAAGAAATAAACCGATCGGGAAATGTGACACAAAAGTTCGAAGACGCATTGGAATAGCAAAAACTAAATGGCATAGAGAAAGATGCCTTCCAGAAGCTGAACAGAGTATTAAGAAACAGGAAAAATTCATTAGAAACAAAGAAACGAGTGCTAAACTATGATGTTAATATCAGTACGCCTAATGCAGGACGGTTTTTTTTAACAGATGAAGACGAGACTTGAAGCAGGAGATATAATGGTTCTACAGAAGGATGCTGTGGATACCATGTGAGCAATCTGGATGTTTAAAAAAATGGGATTAAAAAGGACAGTTTTAATTAAAATCAGAAAGAGTGAATTGAAAGTGCTGGTGCCCATAATGAGGAAAACTTTCTTGAAGAATGTAATGAGTTTGTGTAAATGGATTCGGGGTGGTACTAAGACTACAGACATAGAGTGAAAAAAGATAGGAGGTTGAAGAGGGCCATGATCACCATATCATGCAATGATAATAGCAGAGAATTATTTTGTTTTTACTTTACATACATATATCAAATACGTATGACCACCTCAACTAATGCTCAGTTGATAACCCTTTGGTAACGATCACTTCCAACAGGTGTTACATCAGTTCAAGGTGGACCTGAAAACAACAGCAATTAAGAGGTAGTTCCACGCTCCTCAAAACCTCTCATCTCCTGATCAGAGGCCTTGCTGCCGGATGTAGTTTATCGTCATACCCAGGACTGCCGATTATTTAAATTATGGCAGATTTTTCTTTCATTTTATTATTATTGTTTTTGTACGCGTAGATATCATAAATATGTTATATTGACAGAATTTCTTGGATGAAGCATTTCATTGATATTGCGTTTTGTTTTGACAATTTTTTTTTGGTTCTGAGTATGTCAATCAACTAGATCCAGCAACAAGGCCTCTAATCTGTAGGTTTTGAGGTGCGTGGACCCACTACTTAATTGTTGTTGTTCCCTGGTCTACCTTACCCCTGGGTGGTAGCACCTGTTAGAGTCACAGCTATGGGCAAATAGTTAACCCACACATTGGTTCAAAACACAATGAAAGTATAAAAATAGATGTTTTATAGTAACAATACCAGCAATTCATTTAAAAAAATACCAGCAATACATAAAAAAAAAAATATTATGAGCAATAAATTTTAAAAAAAAATATACATTACCAGCAATACATTTGACTCTCAACAAAAACCCTCTTTGCAAAAGGATGAAGTAGGACTTCCTTAGAGTCGGGCGTGCTTATAAGTCTGTGACTTCTACAAGCGGTTACCTCACACTATTACTCTACCTCCAACTCAATCTCTGTCTACTCTCTCTGTACTTTGACTGACTGTCTAACTCTGGGTATTTAACGGCAGCAGTCCAAGTAGCACTCTGGTCGAGTCCACTTATATGAAAAAGGGGAGGACCCCATAACACTATTCATACGAAAAAAAAATCTTGTCGGCATTAAATAACCCACTGAGGTTGAGATGCCGTAAAACAAAATAAACCAAACCAAACCAAACCAAACCAAACCAAACCAAGCTATTTCCTTGTTAATGTTATTTTTAAGACGTTAATTTCGCATTCTACGAACCTGTAGCAAGCTGTATCAATCAGAAATAAGAGAAGAACTCAGCAACCTTTGGTATCCTGATGATGAGAACGCTTTATTGATAATATACCAACAGTCCTCATTAACTGATTTTTACGGACAATTGTTTGTTTACGCCGAGGAATAGTAGCTACAGTAGACTTAAGTTGTTTTCTTCTGTCGGCGGTTCGCAGAGTACATTGTTTGTATCCTCTGCAGAGGAATAAGACTTAAACTCAAAAAAGGAACCATCAACTGGGTGGATGCTTGCGGTCTCGGGTATGGGCGACCGAGGTTTGCCTATAGACTCAAGTACAAAACCGATCAATGCTTAACTATCGACTCAAGTATAAACCCGAATACTGTTTATAGGGTGATTTATAAATACTGCCTATCGACTCAAATATAAACACGGCCATTGTTTACATATAGAGTGAAATATAAACAAAACAATTGTTAACCTATAGGCTCAGGTATAAATCCGAAGAATTTTTACTAATACACTCAACTATAAACCCGACCAAATGTTTACCTATAGAATCAAGTATGAAGCTGATACCTATAGCAATGATTTTCAACCGCCGTGCTTCGTCACACTAGTGTCCCGCGCGATCCTCTTAAGTGTGACGTGAAAAAAATGACCAAAGATTGAAGAAATTGCGAATAAACACCAGGCTCAAGTTTCACACTAAATGAAGTGCACAAATAGTGGAATAGAAACACTGAAATAAAGTAAGTTCATATTTGTCTGTGTATTTTTTTTTAATCTATGGTTTTCTTACTTAACATTTAAATGTATAACCTTGAACAATTGTGATATGGATGCTGTGATATTTTCATTTGTTCCTAGGTGTGCCGTTGCTTAAAAAGGTTGAGAAACATTAACCTATAAACTGAAATATAAACCCGAACCCGAACAATTTTTACTAACACTTTCAACTATAAACACGACCAAATGTTTACTTATAGGCTCATCTTATTATAAAACGCAGATTGTTAAAAAAAAAATATGTTGTCATTGTGTGTGTGTGTGTGTGTGTGTGTGTGTGTGTGTGTGTGTGTGTGTGTGTGTGTTGTGTATATTGGTTTATATATTGGATCGGATTTCCTACATTTTTCAACTGATTTCAACAAAACTTCACAGGACTACGTAAAATTACCTTGCTGTGGTTCTGACAGTGCCTAAAATTGGAAAAACACAATTGTTTTTGCACGAAATCAATTTGAAAACACGATTAAGAAACATTGCGAGAATGAAAGGGGGACAACTCATATCGAGCTATACTTATTATAAAACTCAGGTTGTTTGTGTGTTCGTTTTTTATATGGGATCGGATTTCCTACATTTTTCAACCGATTTCAACAAAACTTCACTTTTTTTTGGCAGGTAGTGTTTCTTATTGTCTTGCGCACTTTTTTCTTTATTTTTACATTCAGAATACTTTAAAAATTCCATTTACAAGACAATTGTTTATAATAAAATTCTATTCAATCGGTAGGCTCATAACGATTGAAAACAATGTTTTTGTTTGAGTTTGGGTTTGACCAATTCGTAAAAAAAAAAGAAAAAAAAAAAAAGAAACTACTTAAGACATGCGTGTCCGTCAACCTTAAACAATAATCTTTGTCAATTTTATTTTTCAGTCTTTATGATGGTGGATACTTGATCTATCTCTTACTGTTACATCTCCGGGCAACGCCAGGCTCTACTGCTAGTGTATAATATAAATCAGATTTTAGTAGGTTTTGATATGGCATAAAATCAACCAGCCTAACCCAACACAATCCTTAATTTGTCTGAATTTTTATATGGAAAATTGTCTTATAATTTTTTACTAGTTTTTTTGTCTTATTTTTGTTATTATTTGTTATTTCTGTCGTCTTGGAATCAGAAATTTAGCTTCGTCTGTCCGAACATGCTTTTGTGTGGCAACGTCAATTCTTAGTTTGTGAACTTTTTGCCATATTACTGTTGCTTTACCTTGTATATATTGTTTGCTTACTTTATATTATTTTTTTCCTGTCCTTGTCTTTTCTTTTTCTTGTTATTGTTTTTTGCAAACTTTGTCAATTCTGTTTGTTGGACAGTTATTTATTTAAAATTTGGCCATGGCTACTCTCTACACAAGTGTAATTGAAACACTCCGTTAAAATTTAACAATCTACAAAGATAAAAAGAAATAAAGAATATGACTTCGGCAAAGGTAAAAGTAACAAAAACGTTGACGAAAAAAGAAATGGAGTCAAAATTTGTGATCGAGTCGCTTACGTAAATTAATTGCAAATAAATAAAACGGTAGATTTTAATTAAAATGTTTTATAGAAAAAGCTTCAAAGAAAAAAAAAAGAAGAAGCAAAAGTGAACACTGTTTCTAATTGAAAAGGGAGAAGCCATTGAATCTAAGGCTATTTCCACATTCTAATTTGCATAAATCGAAACGTAATATTTTTATGAGCGCAGTGTGTCGTCTTTAGTTCATCGGTGACAAAAATATAGAATTAATAGTGTTAAATAGGAGAAGAAGTAGAAATCGGTAGCTGAAAATTGTATCTGTCTAACAAACTTATTTTGTTAGCGGTTCTTTCAGAATCATCAGGGACCCCTACTTGGAAGCGTAATGAATACATATATGCAAAACACAGCACACATAGCCTGAAGATTGCACCGAAGCATGAAACACATTGTCGCCGCTCGGTATTGTCCTCAGTATCTACTTTTATATTTATACGCTCTATCTCTGATACTGAGCAATTTTACCCATATATACATATATATATAGCATACCTTCAAACTACATTCCTATATATATATATATATATATATATATATATATATATATATATATATTCATACACGTTTCATTAAATAATTTAGACAAGTGTTGTCTATTTATTTTATGTAAACTCTTTTCATAACGTCTAATAAGTTTAATAACATTATAATTGAACGAAGAAAGAAATTCACAATATTGATCTATATTTTTTAATATTAGGTTGTCCCAAAAGTTCGTAAACACTTGCAAAAAATTGAAATTTTACTCGCCAAGTAATAACAAAAACAACAAAAATTATTCCTCAAAATAAAGACCATCATTTTCCAAGACTTTCTGCCATCAATCTGCAAGCTTTCGGATCTGGTGAAAGTACCATTCAGCCGGCTACGAATCAAAGAATTCTTGACACGCTTCCTCGACTTCATCAAACGAGTCGAATGGGTGGCCCTTCAGAAAGTGTTGCATTGAGCGGAAAAGGCCGTAATCTGATGGAGCACAGTCAGGACTGTAGGCTGGATGTGGCAGAACCTCAACGCTGTCCAGCTCTTTAAACTTGTCTTTGGTCTTCCTGGCGGTGTGTGGCTTGGCATTGTCCTGCTGCATCAAAGCGCGCTTTCGGTTGATCAGAGCCGGGTACATTTGCTTCAACTTTTCGTAGACCCGCTCCAGTTGCTGACAGTAAAGTTCGGCACTGATGGTACGACCATTCGGAACCAACTCAAAATGCACGATTCCTTCAAAGTTCCACCAAACGCACAATATGACTTTCTTGCCGAATCGATCTTGTTTTGGAGCCGACGGTGTCTCTTGCCCTTTCTGAACCCATCGCTTGTCTCGATTGTGCTGGATTGGGTTGCATAAAAATTCAATTTTTCGCAAGTGTTTACGAACTTTTGGGACAACCTAATATAATCTAAGCTTTCGGCTTACATAAGCCATTATCAAAGATGTCAATTACAACATATTAAGCAATATACGGACAAGACAGTGATGACAGTCTGTGAATGTTTACATAGATGATTTCTAAGCAACGATAAACACGCGTATATAAGACGCTAGAAGCGAAAATCGCACCGCATCTCATGACGTCACACATAACCACGCGAGAGTGTATGAATGAAAAGATGCTGCCTAAATACACGCACACACACAATATATATATATATATATATATATATATATATATATTGTTAAATGTAACAAAAAATGCATGAGTATTATGTGTGATCATGAGCCGTTCTAATATTCGTATGTTTGTTTTAATTTCGGGTAAAAATAAAGACAAACATTTTTTAACATCTGGATATTTTTTTATTAAGTTGGTCCTTGATCTAAGCTTTCGGGTCACATCAGCCATCTTCAGAATAGTAATACGGACATTTTAACAAAGATATTCATGGAAGATAATATTTTGTTATGCAAACATAACGGTCTGTAGAACCATAAAAAATATCCAAATGTTAGACAATTTTTGTCTTTATTTTCACCCGAAATTAAAGCAAATATACGAAGCTTAGAACGGCTCATGATCAGACATAATAGACATTCATTGTCTGTTATAGTTAACAATATACGTTTAAATAATGATCTGCTACCCTAATACAATATATATATATATATATATATATATATATATATATATATATATATATATATATTGTTTGAGTAATAATATATATACATACTTATATGTGTGTATGTGTTTTCAAGTTTTCCAAATGCTTATGGGAAGAATGCTCTGTATTGAAAATAGTGTGTTGATAGATACATGCGTATATCGGAAACAACATTGCATTTTGACAGTCAGTTTCATGCTTCAATACGATCTTCAGACCAAGTCTTGTTCTAAAGTTCGCCTCGAAGCATGAAAATGACAGTCTCCACACACTGTTGATTTCAATTTTCACTCTCTTCTTCTGCATATATATATATATATATATATAGATAGATAGATATACCGTCTCTCGACTCTCCCGTCGAATTCGATGTATGATGATCAAGCTGATCAGTTCCTAGGAACCGACAGTCAGACAACAGCACTTGAGAATTGATTATAGTGGTGAAGGCGTTGTGCAGGACCATCCACACTTTTTGAAGAGCCGAATACAGAGACCTGGTGCATTACGTGCCACAAGGTCCGCAAACGACCCTCCGCAGGTTTTCAATTCAGAGTTGTCCTTCTCCTAGACCAGTTGCTATCTAAGAACCCGGTCTGTCCTGCTATTTAACCATAGCCGGAGGGAGAAGAATAAGATTCCTACCTTTCCTAAGGGTATTAGCACGTAAGTGAATGTAATGGATTCGAGTAGAATTCGAACTCGACTTTCCGATTCGTCAATCCAAGCCGCTAACTATTACTCCGCCGTGCCTACCATTATTATTTATACAGCAAAAATAAAAAATTACAACGATATGCTAGTGTTCTTCAGCCCTAGACTAACTGTCTCGGTATTATCTGCTTTTATAAGTCGTTATTAAAGTGTTTTTGTGTCTTGATAGAATTGTGTTCATATAGATGTGTTTCTTTGGTGGTTTTCAAATGGCTCGTCCTCAAACGTTCGTGTGTGTGTTTTTGTTTTTTTCATCAACCTAGTCTTTAAACATCAGTTTATGGGACCATGTCGGCGAGCTGACGACTCGTCTCGCTCCCGAACAGCTTGTGTCCATTGATCGCTCATACGCGTGTGACAATGTGTCGCCCCCGTATTCCGGGATGAAACGGATGGTGTTTCTGACGCTGATGACCACGGCTCGAATGGTGATTTGGACGACGCGAAAGGAGGAAGTCTTGCGAGGCAATCGTCTTTCTCATTCGGATCTAATTCGATTCTTTGAGCATCAGCTCAAGATGAAGATTAGATCGGATGAAAACGATTGCATTCGACAGTCTTTAGCGAAAGGTGGGTAAAAAGAAGCGAGCTTGCTTCGTGTGAACGGGGCTAGCCTTGTTTTTCTCTTCTAGGTCAACCTATTGCACATCGGGGTGGCTTCCTGTGGAACCTCCCCTTGGTTAGGTTAGACAAGCTTCAGTGTACCTAGTTAATGTGAGTAAGTGTTGTTCCTGGCCTGCATCCCGGCCGTTTTTTTGGTTATGATTCCCAACCTCCCCAGTTTGTTTTGACCCCCCATTTTCATCTCGACTGGGTCAGTTTTATATTTTCCCATTCCAGCCTAATATTTTATACTTTTTTTCCCTCCCTTAGCGAGAGCGTCTCTTGATTTTGTCCCCTGGGCAGAATACAGCGGTCTCTCTGTTTTTATGGGTTGGACGGTTCCTACTAACATCAATTATGTTTAGTTTGTATTTGTGTTTATTTTAAGTTTATTATTGGGTTCATTTCCCTCCCCTCTCATTTTATCATTATTAGAATTGTATATATATATATATATATATATATATATATATATATATATATATATATATATATATATATATCATCATTAAAATTTTTATGGCATAGGGCGCGATTTTGGTAGGTCTCCCTTGAGAGCACGTGGTATTATGGTGGTTGAAGGCTTGTTTGGTGATGGACGAGTTCTTTTGGTGAATGAGTAAAATGTAATGTACGAATGGGTCGTGAATCTGATTAGCTAGGTATAAGATAGTGTTGACCAGCCTCTACCCCTCCCCTTTATTGGCCTCGTGCCACAATTTGTACTTTTTGTACGAATAAATATCAGTCTTTAAACGTCAGTTTGTGGTGTCGTGTCATCTTTTATTGCTTGCGAAATATATTTATCCTCTTTGTTCATAAATTGAATAAAATCTTATTAACGTCGGGTTGTTTGCTTTGATGATTAAAGCTTCTATTATTTACACATTTTTTTTTCATTTTACATTTTATATTGTATAATATTTTATTTTAATGATAAATATTTGTCGGCTTTTTTTTTTATCGTATTTTGTTGGTAATATGCAATTTGATTTAACTATTATTAGATAAATGGTAAGTTAACAGTCGCGATAATACGATGATTGTGAAACCAATGTATTCTCTATTGCCGTTGAGTAAGTATGGGTATGAATTGATTAGCTTTTTATAAACGTTTTTTTTAAAGTTATTTTTCGAATCGATTATTACATATATTGTAGTTAATCTCATATGTGAAGTTATGTATTGAATTATTTTCGAAAATTGTTCTGAGAACGTTTGTATTTTTACTCAACGTAGATATAAAATAGTTATGATAAATAACTTATGACGTCACACATTACGAAATGGACAAAGTCAGACAATTATTTTAAGACATTTTTATGTTTATACATACCGGCCGGTAAATGTTGTTTAATACTGTTTATTATAAACAGAGCATTTACTTAAATAATTGTATCTATAAAAAGAATGTATAAACATAAAAAATGTCTTAAAATAAATAACTTAATAAGTGGTTTCAATTTAATACACTGTACACACGCAATATTCAATAATGAACTAAACATAGAAAATTAACCTACAATAACTTTCATATTTTCTGAATTCTACTGACTTCTATCTCGAGGTCCCTGGACTTGTTGAATTTTCCCCCCAAATGTTTCAAAGACGTGTTTTTGTCTACTGGTGCTGCAAGATTTATCAAAAGACATGTAATTTCAATACAATTTATTATTCTTTATATTACTAGTGTACTCGTGCCATCAAAAATTTTCTAATTCGTCCAAAACTTCTGCAATCATCCGCTTTAAAGGTGGTCAATAATTCTGTGTTCGTTTGGAAAATTCCAAGAAGACACTTTTCAACATTTTCCGTTACGATAACTCCAGAATGGACGGTAGCAATGGGGTGAGATGAATTTCCTAGGCAACTGCCAAATTATTGTTTTTTGGGGGAAAAAAAACTATTCCAATCTGTTCGCGGCGTCAACTGCGAGTCATTTTTTTTCCATAGTCAGTGACAAAATACCACGAAAAGAAATGAATGTTTGTGTACAATCCCCTTCATAATAGGGCCAAGATGTTGACAATATATATATTTTTGCACTGCTTGCATAATTTGCGCAACTTATGCTGAAAACATCAGCAGAATTTCGAGACGACAACCTGCATGAATGTGAATACTGCAAGATTTAATGAAAACTTTTCGACTGAGATATTCGGATGGCAAAAAATCGGTGTTATTATGCGACATAATTTAATATGACAAAAAGAAAACGGAAAACGATATTAAAAGGAAGAAAAAGATGAATATCATGAAGAAGAAGAAGAAAAAGAAGAATAATGATAACAATAATAGAAGAAAAAGAAAAAGAAAAACAAGTTTAATGACAACAACAATAGAAGAAGAAGAAGAAAAAGCAGATGAATGGCAATAGCAATAAAAGAAGAAGAAGAAGAAGACGACGACGAGGGTGTAGAAGAGGAAATGAAAACAAGATAGTAAGACGGGTGATATACAGGTTAGAGCATGTATAGAAAAAGAAGATGATTAAAAAATGCGCTGAACATCATAAATTATATATATATATATATATATATATATATATATATATATATATATATATATATATATATATATATATATAGGCGGAAACAGAATTCG
>CAHIKZ030005532.1:1160000-1197500 GCA_903632075.3 Acanthosepion pharaonis
GACCATCTAATCCCGGAGTTTTGTTCCGGCCAACTAGATTCCGAGTCTGTCATGGGATCCTCGCACACAACCACTTCAGCCGCCTCGAGGTGGGGAAAATCGACCAAATAGGTGTCAAACTGTGCAGTTCTCAGACCGGGCGCTCTGGGAAAACAGATCCTGAAAGTAGTCTCGAAAGGCCTCACAAATACCCGCGTTTGTATTCCGGCAATGCGATGCTCGCGATATGTCGTTTGGATCTATTTCTAGTCTCCTCTACACAATTCATCGGCCATACTAGTTGCCTCGGAATACATTCTATTTAACCTAGCTCTAATTATAAGAGCTTGATCCTTCTTGATAAGCAAGGAGGACAGCTCCGCTCTAGCTAAGGTTATTTCCCAACGATCACGGGATTTAATCGCCCGATCAACTTTTGCCATTTGCTCTGCTAATCTAGCTAGATGGAGTCATATTCCCAATCACAGCCCCCGTCAGTTCCTGCTGTAGCTTTAATAGCAGCTGACCCTGGAAATCTCGCTCACCAACTAATGATGCGTTCAATTTCCAGTAGCCAGCCATACTAACCTTAGGCTTATCTAAATTTACACGAACCCAGATGAGCCTATGATTGAACTCACACTCTTTGGGTCCTGTCATTGGATCTAACAAACGCCTTTATCCACTGTGCCATGTGTCCAGTGAAATTCAATACCTAGTTAAGGCAGTGGAAAACTTGGAGAAGGGAATTAACAGGAAATAACTGATAACAGTCTACCTCAGTGAGCGAAATAAAGGGTTCAGTTCGACATTCGAACCACCTGAAGAAGGCCGGAGAGTACAACGACCGAAACGTTGAAATAAATATAGCGACAAAGATGAGGGCACTAGTCCGAATAATGTCAATAGTGAAAATAAAGTTGGTTAAAATTTTGTGTTTTCATTCATTCTCACTTGTTCACTTACATTATTACATAACCACATACGTAACAACGATTAAGTACAATATTTATTGGTTTTTGCAACCTTTCATTGTCGATAGCGCCTTCATCATTGGCGATTTTCATTAAGGAAGATCCTATGTTGTTTAGAAACAGGAAAGATTCATCACAATGTTTTTTCGTTGGAGAAGAAGTAACTATCTGTCTATATTTCCGAGATAAAACATTGTAATTATATACACTATTTACATTGTTCGGACTGTTGTCCTCATCTACGTTGCCATATTCACGACGTTTTGGCCGTTTTACACTTCTGCCTCAGGGACACATGGCCCAATGGATAAAAGCGTTTGTTGACGCCAGTGACTTGGCCCAAAGAGTTATGAGTTCAATACCTGGCTACTGCAGAGGTAAACAAAAACTCGGAGAGTTGAGGTAAAGAAAGATAACTAACTGATACTGAGACATGCCGGAAGAGGCATGGCACGTGGAACTAGTGGAACTTTGGTGGACGAAATGAAGGGTTCTGTTCAAAATTTCAATCACCTGAAGAAGGCCGGAGCATACAACCACCGAAACGTTGTGAATATCGCAACCAAGTGGAGGACATCAGTCCGAACAATGTACTGATAGCAGACACGGAAAAGAAACTAAAAAAAAATCTCCTACATAAGGTAGCGAGGGAGAGCAAGAAGAAGGGACTAACCATAAGAAGACTAACAAGAAGACAGAATGCATGGTCATCAGTAAAAGGATGAGACTGAAATACGATTTAAAGGCCGGAAACACTAAAATCATGCATGTGCGGAAGTTTACATATCTGGGAAGTGTTTTGACGGAGGATACATTCCAAAATCTGGGCAGAGTACTGAGAGATAGGAAGATTTCTTTGGTGACAAAGAAAAGAGTACTGAGCTGCTATGTGACATATGTCCTCCTATACGGCAGCGAATGTTGCACGGTCTCCTCAAAGATAAAGAAGAGACTCGACTCAGCGGAGATGTGGTTCTACAGAAGGATATCATGGAGTGAGCGTGTGAGCAACGATGAGGTTTTGCAAAGAATGCAAACAAGGACGAATCTTTATGCTTAACATAAGGAAGAGGCAAGTGAAATTTCTGAGGGGCGTAATGAGAAAGTAGGGCCTGGAGAATCTGATACTCACAGGTCGAATAGAGGGAAAAAGAGACAAAGGAAAGCAACGCATGACATATTTGGTGGGCTTAAGCAAGTGAAACGTGGTCTGGGGGAGTTGTCAGAGCCACGAAACTTATTGAGAGACATAACGGATAGTGAGAAGTGGAGAGCCATGATCGCCTACGTCCTTAAAGGACACGGCACATAGAAAGAATGAAAAACGTTCGACTGTCTCATTTTCAATAACGAATATAATGTCTGTGTGTCCGGTAGAATTCCCTTGTCTACATTCTGGTATTCTTTGGAAAGCTGAAAGTTTAAAATAGTCTACAGTGACATCAGGTTTAACGTTTATGTGGAGCGAGGCCGCACCAAACAGGATGCTTTTTATTATATATCTGGGAAGTATTTTGACAGAGGACGGTAGGTGCAACGCTGAGATCCGAAGACGGATTGGGATCACCAAGGATGCATTCCAAAATCTGGGCAGAGTACTGAGAGATAGGAAGATTTCTTTGGTGACAAAGAAAAGAGTACTGAGCTGCTATGTGACATCTGTCCTCCTATACAGTAGCGAATGTTGGACGGTCTCCTCAAAGATAAAGAAGAGACTCAAGGCAGTGGAGATGTTGTTCTGCAGAAGGATGCTAAGGATATCATGGTGCAAGCATGTGAACAACGATGAGGTCTTGGAGAGGATGCAAACAAGGAAGAGGCTTATGCTTAACATAAGGAAGAGGCAGATGAAATTTCTGGGACACATAATAAGAAAGGAGGGCCTGGAGAATCTGATACTCACAGGTCGAATAGAGGGAAAAAGAGACAAGGGCAAGCAACACATGACATACCTGGCGGGCTTAGGCATGTAGATGACAGAATGTGGTCTGGGGGAGTTGGCAGAGGCATGAAACTTATTGAGAGCCACAAGCGCTAGGGGGAAGTGGAGAGCTATGTCTTAAAAGGACACGGCACATAAAAAGAAGAAAGAAAGATTCCATATTCTGAACTGAAAAGAAAGGTTCCATATTCTGATGATGGATTCAGGGCAAGCGTCATTCCAATTCCAGATTATAGCTCCTGCTTCAGTCCTAATGGATTACTTGATATTGTTCCAGTTCAGTCAGTTATGTGCCATCCGTGATACACACTTAGGCAATCATGTATCTTTCGATACATGACTGACGAGGCAGATTTTTTTCCCGCAGTAGTTTGCCATTTCTTTCTGCGGCAGACCAGTTACCATCCAAGGCCAGTCTGTCTTGCTATTTATCCATAGCTGAGAGGAGAAGAAGAGAATTCATACCTTTCCCAAGGGTATCGGCACGTAAGTGAATGTAATGGAATCGACTGGAATTTGATCTCTGCTCTCCGATTCTTTAACCCGAGCTGCTATCCATTACTCCACGGCACCTTGTTCCAATTAATAAGCGATAAACCTTCATCTCAGAAATTCGAATATTCCAATTGCATCATCTGGTCATTCTATCTGAAACCGTTAGAAAGTATTAATTCGAATCGACTCTTCAGGGAAGACAGTAAATTCCTGAATAAAAGCTCTATTTCTCCTATTACTTTTTTTTTGAAGAATTCCTTAACTGTTCAGTTCTTTTCATCCCAATACTCTCCGCTTGTTCCCAGGAATAATATTGATTTCTGTTCCGTCGTGAAATTAACTCCCTTAGCTTCGTAAATTATTTGTAAGTTGTCTTCGATGTCAATTCCCACGTCTGGAAGAGCGGAGGGTATAACCTTACTTATTGTTCCTTTTTTGTATTGTTAACAATCAGGGTATCTGCGCTTTGGATAATGATCTGAGGGAAAGAAAAAGATGTGTGCAGTGTCGATTTCAGTTACACGTTATTCTTTGGCATTAAACGTATTGACAGTTGTGTAGTAGAGGCCTCGGGTGGTGCAATGGTTACCAGCACGGAGTTAGCGTACCGAGTTCGAGTTTCATTGCCGGTCCTTCCTGTTAATTTCGCCTTTTTACAAAGCAGTGAATCCACCTACCATTTCTCTCTGCCCAAATGTCAAGTACCTTGATAAACGTTCTCGTAGTCGGCTTGCTTCAATAGCTGCTGGGGGAAGAAAATAGATGAATGACAAATTGGGAAATATCTTACTTGTCTTGGTAAATAGCTGTTACATCCAGAGTCAAGCTTTACAAAAAAATATCTTACTTGTCTTGGTAAATAGCTGTTACATCCAGAGTCAAGCTTTACAAAAAAATGAGATTATGCATTAAAACCAAAAGAAAAAGAATTATCGTATTCATAAAAGAAAGCGAAAATTTGAACAAGTCTGCATAATGCTGATCTTATATTATGGTTATATATGGCAGCGAATATTGGTAAATTAATAAATGAAACAACAACAAAAAAAAAAAAATTGAAATAACTGAGACCGGGTTTTAAATACGAAAGTTGAGAATACTGTAGGCAGGCATTTAACAAAGGAATAAGTTTTAAAGAGAATAAAAAACTACAAACAAAATGTTAATAATCAGAAATATACGGCTGAATGTTTGGGTACAAAATGAGAAAAGAAAGCTTGAAGAATTTAACACTCACAGGATGCATTCAAAGCAAGAGAAGCAGACAAGAACACAGCGGATAAACTACTTGATAAATTTGAGCAAATGGATGGTGTAACAAGTACCATCAGGTGCGTAAGATAGCAAATATTGCTGAAAGCAACAAAAGACAGGAAGCTATGGAGGACCATGATTAGAGAGTAAGAGACACGATTTACTTGATAAGTTTGAGCAAATGGATGTAGTAATAAGTACCATCAGCCTAAAGTGGGTGCGTAAAAGAGCAAATATTGCTGAAAGCAACAAAAGACAGGAAGCTATGGATAACCATGATTAGAGAGAAAAAGATATGATTTACTTGACAAGTTTGAGCAAATGGATAGAGAAACAAGTACGACTCAGTCATAGTGGAGTCGTAAAGGTGAAAGAATGGCTGAAAGCATCAAAAGAAAGGAAGCTGTGGAGAAGCATGATTGTTTTCAGCAGAATAGACATAGCATACACACATACACATACTAAACGGATAGACAGATATACAGACAGATAGCGGGAGGGAGAAAGGACAGAGAGAGAGAGAGAGAGAATGTGTTTTTCTAATATTGATAAAGATCAAATTTAGAATAATGGAATTTGCCGCCAATAAGAAGCCTATCTTCCTACCACGCCAAAAAATTATCACTGAAAAGACGGAGTGAGTTTGAGTCAAACTTGTAATATGTAAATTATTTATAGTATGTATTATTTAATCAGATTCCCCCCAAGAAAGGCATTAAGGCCCCTAAGACACAAGGGGTTACTGGGTGTGGAAGAATTAGGAAACAAACATTATTAAGGAGCCAGAACAAAAGATGAATGATCAAGAAGACAATAGATAACGATTGACATTGCATTTAAATTTTTGACGATCAAAGTTGGTTGGGAAGTAGCCGGAAGAGAGTTCCACAAGTGAGAAGTGCGAGAAAAGGAACTGTTAGCATAGAACTTACGGTTATATCTAGCCAACTCAACTGTAAATTGATGAGACCATGTTGCCAAGCTAAGTCTGCGCTTAAATTCATAAAGTCTAGGTTCCATAACGAAAAGCTTATTATCATGAAAGTATTTATAGAAAAGGCGGAGGGCAGCTACATTACAGCGCTGGGAAACTGACTGAAGCCGAGATGCCAGGTCAGCACCAATAATTTTGTTGATTCTTTAATCAACCATCTTTAAATATATAGCAGGAGCAACAGACCAGATGTGGCGGCAATATTCGAAGCCTGGATGAATGGTAGACTTATAAATATGTAACATAGGTTCTAGCAAGAAAAATAATATCTGACACGACACAGGGAAACGAAAGCTTCACGATAGATTTTTCATTTTAAAAAATGCATTTCAAACCTTGGGAATTATTTTTCTTTGGTGGTGCCTACATATATGGATGAATAAATTAATATTCTATTAGGAGAGGGACTTCTTGAAATTCTGTGACTCTTCATAAATATATTGATGCTGTTAACTTTTTCTACAGCTTCAACGTTACGATAATTTGAAAGAGCAGACAAAAGGAAAGCGACGATGAAAGAAAAGGAGAAAGAAAGAGCGAGAAAGAGAAAAAGAAAGAGTAAGAAAGAGAACGAGAGAGAGAGAGAGAGAGAGAGAGAGAGAGAGAGAGAGAGTGAGGTAGTTATAGAAAGAGAGCCGTATAAATCAATAGAAAATACCGAGAAAATATAATTACTCAAAGAATAATGAAGATTTCGAATTTTTCATCGGTGTATCATTAAACCGAATAAATCTAAGATTATTAATTCTTTCATCTTAATGTTACTTGCTTTATTATATTTTGATTTCGTATACTTTAGCAATGCAAAATATTCGCTCTATCCAAGACTCAAGAGCCACTCGAGGTGGGTTACTGAAGGACGTTGTTATGTGAGTGGTAAGAATAAAAGGTAAGGGGCGCGGTTTATGAAGATAACGGTTAACCCTAATTTGTTTTTGTTTGGCTTTGCTTAGCGGCATATCAACACCTATAGATCATTTATTGCTGAAATCACAATATTTTGAACATAATTATATGCCTTGTATTGCTGATTATGTATTGGTCAATCTTTTATATAAAGATCTATTTATATATTTTCATGGTGTTTTTTGTTGGGTGGGCTCACTACTTACCCATAGCTGGAACCCTAACAAGTGCTACCATCCGGGGACAGGGTAGACCTGGGTAGAACAGCAATTAAGCTCCTCGAAACCTCCCGATCAGACGCCTTGTTGCCGGGTGTAGTTTATCGTCATACCAAGGACGTCAGTTAACCCTGTACTTGAACAGGTAACGAATGTATTTTTCGGAAAAGCATCTTTTTGGGAGTCGGTTCCACTAAGAAACGTTTCGTGGGAAGATGTTGTTCGAGTAGTACTTAGTTCTCCCTAATAGAATACCAAGCGAATAAGGGTAGTTCGCCTCAGTGTACGTTGGTGGAGCTTAGGAATCTAGCTGGTCAAAATATTTTCCATGGAATTAGTAATAGGGTAGCGAGAGGCTTGTAACGTTTCGTCTGTGGTTGTAAGGTGGAAAATAATTCATCACACACTTAGACGCTTTTTTTAAAATCATGTCACCCCATGCAAGGGAGTAAAGCCACTGAGACACAAGCGGTTACAGAGTATCAAAGAATACGAAAAGAAGAAACCTTATTGAAGAGCAAGAACATTAGAAGTGTAATCAAGAAGGCAGTAGATAACGATTGACATTGCATTTAACTATTGGAAAATCAAAGTTGGTTAGAAAACATTAAACCGGAAGGAAGTTTCACAATCGAGAAGTGCGAGAAAAGAAACTGTTAGCATATAAATTATGGTGGGATCTTATACTGCGATTAAGTTCATAAAGTCTAGGTACCATAGCGTAGAGTTCATCCAAACAATTACCATGAAAGTATTTATAGAAAAGGCACATGGAAGTTACTTTACGGCGGTGGGAATGTGACTGAAGCCGAGACGCCAGACCAGGACCAATAATATTGCTGATTCTTCTTTGGATTTTATCAAGCATCTCTAAATATACAGCAGAACACTATAGTGATTTTCCAAGCGTAGCTTAGATGTGGCACAAGGCCGAAAGTATGGGGCACCCAGTGAGGATCGAACTCACTACTCAGTCGTAATTGTTCTAGCAAGACAGGCTTGTTAGCCAGTACACCATGCCGAGGTGCCCATAGTGATTTTCTAAGCATAGCTTAAGAGTGGCACACGGTCAAGAGTGTTGATCACCCAGTGAGGATTGAACTCACTTTTCAATCGTAACTGCGAGACAAGCTTGCTAATCATTACACCACGACGAGGTGCCCAAAAATGATTTTCTAAGCGTAGCTTAGATGTGGCACACGGCCGAGAGTGTGGTGCACCCACTGAGGATCGAACTCACTATTCAATCGTAACTGTTTTAGCGAGACAAGCTTGCTGACCTTTACACCACGCCGAGGTGCCCTAAGGAGCGCCGGACTATGTGTGGCAGCAATGTTCCAAGCATGGTAGACTTATAAATATGTAAGAGAGATTCAAGAGAGAAACACTGTCTAGCGAATCAATATTTTGAGTAGAAAACCTAGCAATGGATTCAATATAGTCTTTCCACTACATATCATCCGAGAATGTAATCCCGGATTACTCTTATGGAGGTTGGTATCAGCCATGCTGATTGAAGACAGGAAGCGATCTTTCAGGTGACTGATAGAAGTTTCGTTTTGACGCGTTAAAATTAACAAAAGGTTCATTATTCGAGTTAACATCATATTGTACGTCATTTTTGGGACCATCTTCCAATTTGACGTTATCGAACTGATCAGATTTATTATCGAGGCAATAGTCGTGTCGTCAGTTTAGATAAATAGTTGAGATCTAATGTCATTAGCAAGGACATTGATGGAACAAGGCTGGGAATTAAAGTAAGTGCTCGGACTATTATGTGCAAAATTATCTGAATTTCTGCCAGGAAACTAATCTATACAGTTCGCCAATGTCCAATTTTTTTTATTCGTATTTATTTCATCATAATTATAGTTGGTTTATTTATAGAATTAGATTGATTGCTCACAATTGGATTCCTATTCTTCCACTTTTCTAGAATTTCAAAGCGCCAAGTCCAATCAGAAATATCTAAATTATCAGCTGTTTACAACCTCTAAGAGCAATCGTTAAAAATGAGCGAGTGAACCCTATCAGTCTTAGTGTTGATCACATTTCTTCAAACATTGTTTACTGTCACTACAGAATCAGAAACAAAGAACTGTACCAAAATCAGAAGCCACATCACTTGAGGACGTTCAACGACAACAATTAAAATGGATATGAACGAAGCAGCTAAATGGTTTTGGCTACTATAACCAAATAGAATACGGTAGCAGTAATCGACTGGTACGCGTCGTAATGGCAGGTAAGAAGTGTAGATCAATGGCGTAGTCCAATGAGCGTCGTTATAGACTTAGCTCTCAGACTAAGGCTCTTGACTCTCTTACACGTCCGTCAGTATTTATGACAGACACCAGCCAATCATATTCCAGTGAGGGGGAACACAGTTGTACGCATATTCCATTATATCAGATATAACATGTAACTCGAAGTGAAAATAATGACATAATCAAGATGTTGACATTCCACACTACGTCAAATAAAAGGTTAGGAAGGAAACCCACCAATCAATAAGTGAAAGAGTGATAACAGTTACTGGAATTGAGAAATCTATTTTCCTAAAAAAATTCTTAAAAACCGACCTAGTGGCATAACCCGACTCAGTGGGGAGTCAAGTAAATCAACCCCTCCTTCGAGGCGTATACACATTCGGATACTTATCGGTCACAGGGATCCTTTTCTGCGCTCCTAGTATCACAGCTATAGCTAGCTTGGACCGACTCTGACTATCTTAGACAAGATATGGCCAGCTAAGACCAGCGGCCCGAGAGAAAGATTTTGTAAATTTCAACCGACAGTAGTACAAACTGCTCAGTCAATGAATATCTAATGTTTCCTTATAAAGAAACAACTAATATTACCATCTCTATTTGTGTCGTACCCTTTCGAATATTTTTGTGTAATCTATGAAAAACAGAAATAGGTTTACCTGTATTTGTGTTGCCTATTGGAACTGCTGGGTCGCTATGATATTTGTGAAGGATATTCGAATAATCAAGCATTTATCAGTTCGTTATGGGTCATGCGTGATACACGCTTGGGCGATCATTTATTTTTCGATACATGACTGACGAGGCAGATTTTTTTTACCGCAGTAAGTTACCATTTCTTTCTGCGGTAGACCAGTTGCCATCCAAGGCTATAGAACTCAGTCTGCCCTGCTATTTAGCTGTGGCAAGAAGAAGAAGATTCATACCTTACCTAAGGGTATTAGCACGTAAGTGAATGTAATGGATTCGACTGGAATTCGAACTCGGCCCTCCGAGCCGCTAACCATTACTCCACCGTGCCATGCTCTTATACTGGAGGCAAACCGCCTGCATAAGGATAGAAAATGAATTAGGTACATAAACAAACTAGAAAGAGGTGGAGGACAAGGATATGTATTTACACCGGACTTATTCAACTTATACAACGAGGTGATTCTGGGAGAATTAAAAGTCCTATCATGATTAGTTATTAGTGGTCACAATCATAAAAACATGATATGCAGATGACACATAGTTGCTAAGCAACAGAAAAAGAAAACAAAAAGTGAAAGAAAACGAGAAGAAAAGAATAAACATGAACTCCAAGAAGACAGAATTCGTGGTTGTCAGCAAAAGGGACCGTCTAACATACAAATTACAAATTGGAGACGCCAACAGGTGATGCCCACAGGAGATGCCAATATCTAGGAAATGTTTGAATAGAGGACGGAAAGTGTAAAACTGAAACTCGAAGGCGCATTGGAATAACGAAAGATGTCTTCAAAAAGCTAAGCAAAGTATGAAGAAACAGGAGTGTTTCATTAGAAAGAATGAAAAGAGTACTGAACTGTTATATAATATCAGACCTCCCATATGGCAGTGAATGCTGGACAACGTCCTCGCAGATGAAGAAGAGGCTTGAAGCAACAGAAATATGGTTCTACAGGAGGATGCTGAGAATACCATTTACCAAACATGTGAGCAGCGACAAAGTTTTAGAGAAAATGGGAACACTTATATACCTAGTGTAACGGCAAAATTGTCCAAAACGTCTAACACCATGCGTTAATTGTCCATCCCACAAAATGGTTAATATCTAAAAAACCAATAAGCCAACTGAGTTTCTTTTTTCAGGTTTTCAGATGATGCGTTTAACGATCTTGACATCATTTGTTGAAAAATCACTGAAAAACCCTTTGAGTTATTCAACTAGAAAGAGAAAAGTTTAAAATCGTTTTGAGTCAGCCCCACTATGTCTTCCCAACTGAGCAATGGTGAGAGGAAAAAGATCATTCAGGCCTTCTATAATGGTACCATCATTCATACCCTGGCTTCCATCTTCAAAGGCCATTCAAGAACCATCAAGAGAAGGGTAAATAAGTTTTAAAAAGAGGGAACAGTGGACAGGAAAACTGAATCGGGAGGCAACAACAGCAAGATGGATCATCATGTAAACTTAGAGGTAAATACATTCTTAATGTTTAAAGTAGAGCCTGATAGTGTTATAAAAACCGCTGAGAATTCCAGTAAGATATCTTTAATCATTTCTAAGATATAACGATTTGGACAGTTTTGCTTTTACAGCAGATATATATATATATATATATATATGTGTGTGTGTGTGTGTGTGTGTGTGTGTGTGTGTGTGTGTGTGTGTATCATTTAATCCAAAGCAAAGCAATAAAGCCACTAAGACACCAGGAGTTACTGAGTGTGAAAAAAAAGTTAAAATAAAGAAAATACTATGAAGGAGACAGGGAATTAAAAGAACGTCATTTAGGATGACAGTAGATATCGACTGACACTGCATTTAATTTTTGGTAGATCAAAGTTGACGAGAAAGCAAGAAAACAGAAGAGAGTCCCACAAGCGATAAGTGCGAGAGAAGAAACTATTAGCATAGAACTTACGCTTACTTCTACCCATTTCAATTGTAAAATGAGATCTTCAGAAAGACACAGTTGAAATTTCTAGGACACATAATGAGGAAAGAGGGCTTGGAAAACTTGATACTCTCAGGACAGACTGAAGGTTAGAGGGATAGAGGAAAACAATGCATAGCCTACCTAGAAGAAAAAGGAGAAGAATGGAGAGTTATGATCGCCAAAATCCTGAAAGGACACTGCACATGGAAGAAGAAGAAGAAGAAGGAGGAAGAGGAGGAGGAGGAGGAGGAGAAGGAGGAGGAGAAGGAAAAGAAGAAGGATGATGATGATAATAATAATAATAATAATGATCTGATATTCTGATAATAAAAATAGCATTTCTGGTTCCCGTGTCTTAGATAAAGCCACACTGTCCTTGACCTAGTTCCGGTCTAATTCTCCTTCGAGCTTAATTCGTTAGAATCCTAATGACTAGTTACGATGTGGTTCATCAAGTTAATTGTCCGTTGGAGTTCATATTCATTTTGTTTGCTCTTAAAAAAACATAACAAAAAAAATCTATACGAATTAAATGGGAAAAATTAATTACGATCTGTCTCAGTTAAAAATTTCCGAAACTTGTCTTAGTACGAGAGAGAGGATATATCTGTGAGAGAGAAGAGAGGGCGTAAGTGACTGTCTGACTGAGTGAGTAACTGACAGAGAGACAGAGAGAGAAACACAGAGAGACAGTGTGTGTGTGTGTGTGTGTGCGTGAGCGTGTGAGAGAGAGAAAGACTGTGTTTGCGAGCGAAAGGAAGAAAGAAAGGCAAATAAAAGGGAGAGGGTGAGAAAGAGAAATAGAAAGACAGAGAAAACGTGTAGGAAAAAGAGCTTTTGTGAAAAGGGATATGTGTGTGAGAGAGAAAAAGAGATTGTATAAGAGAGTAAGTGACAGACAGGCAGACAGACAGACAGACAGACAGACAGACAGATAGATAGATAGATAGACAGAGGGAGAGACAGAGAGATAAAACGTGTAAGAAAAAAAGAGTATGTAGACGAGAAAAAGATAGGGAATATATATCAGTCAGAGAGAGGGGGAGAGAGAGATAAGAAATAGAGATAGAGAGAAAGAGAAATAGAGAGTGTTTAAGAGAGAGGGAAAATGAAAAAAGGTCCTTTGTGAGAAAAAGAATGTGTGCGTGTGTGCAAGAGGGAAAGCGTGTAAGAGAGAGAGAGAGAGAGAGAGAGAGAGAGAGAGAGAGAGGGAGAGAGGGAGAGAAGGGGATGGAGAAGGAGACGGAGAATGTAATTTTAAAGAAGAGAACAAATGCATTAATGTGTTATTGCGAAAAATAAAGTGAATATGAAAGAGATAGAGAAGAAGTGTAGAAGAGAGAAAGAGAGAAAAAGTGCATTTGTAAGAGAGAGGATCGAAAAATAGACTGCGTAATAGATTAGGAGAAATGTGTTTGTAAGAGAAAATGGGTGTGTATTAGGTAGAAAGTGTAAAGTGAATGTGTAACAGAGAGAAAGAGAGATGCATAGAGAGAAAGTGTACATTTAAGAGAGACAAAACATCTGGAAAAAAGAGCTTTAGTGAGAAAGAAAATATGGATGCGTGCGATAGAGAAAAAGAGGGTTACATGTGGTACAAGGCCGGGTTTAACGTGGGATCTCCGATCCCGTAGGCTCGGCCAAAAATATTCCCTCTTTGAATCCGCATAAACGGGTTCAGGGGCAGTCAACCATCCCGAACGAGGCTCTGCCCTTCGGCGGAGCCTCGTCCGGGTTCCTCGAAGATAGAGAAAAAGAGAGTACATACGAGAGAAAATGTAAAGTGAATGGGTATAAGACAGAGAGAGAGAGAGAGAGAGAGAGAGAGAGAGAGAGAAGAGAGAGAGAGAGAGTATGTGTAAGCCAATGAGTATGTAGGCGAGAACAAGTTAAGATAGAGAATGTATATATATCAGATAGATAGATAGATAGGATAGATAGATAGATAGAGAGAGAGAGAGAGAGAGAGAGAGAGAGAGAGAGAGAGTATGTGTAAGCCAATGAGTATGTAGGCGAGAACAAGTTAAGATAGAGAATGTATATATATCAGATAGATAGATAGATAGATAGAGAGAGAGAGAGAGAGAGAGAGAGAGAGAGAGAGAGAGTATGTATAAGCCAATGAGTATGTAGGCGAGAACAAGTTAAGATAGAGAATGTATATATATCAGATAGATAGATAGATAGACAGAGAGAGAGAGAGAGAGCCAAGAGTATGTGTAAGCCAATGAGTATGTAGATAGACAGCGAGAAACAAGTTAAGATAGAGAATGTATATATATCAGATAGATAGATAGATAGACAGAGAGAGAGAGAGAGAGAGTATGTGTAAGCCAATGAGTATGTAGGCAAGAACAAGTTAAGATAGAGAATGTATATATATCAGATAGATAGATAGATAGATAGATAGATAGACAGAGAGAGAGAGAGAGAGAGAGTATGTGTAAGCCAATGAGTATGTAGGCGAGAACAAGTTAAGATAGAGAATGTATATATATCAGATAGTTAGATAGATAGATAGATAGATAGTCAGAGAGAGAGAGAGGGGGGAGAGACAGAGAGAGAATTAGAAAGAGAGAAAACGTGAGAAAAGGAGTTTTTGCGCTTAAGAGAATATGTGTGTGTACGAATGAGAAAAGCGGTGTGTATAAGAGAGAAAATGTAAAGTGCATATGCAACACAGAGAAAAAGAGATAGAGGGACCAAAGAGAGAGAAAGACAGAGAGAGAGAGAAAGAAAAAGTGTATGCTAAAACAAGAAAGAGTATGTAGGCGAGAAAAATTTAAAGAGAGAGAGAGGAGAAAAAAGAGAGGGAGAGGGAGAGAGAAAGAAGTGCCAAAAGAATTCGAGAGGAAAAGAGAGAAGCATTATATGAATGTATACGATCTCAAATTTTATTATGACAATTTACTAAGCATATCTTAGACGTGACACAAGGCCGAGCGTATAGAACACTCCATGAGGATTGAACTCACTACTCAGTCGAAATTGTTATTATATTTTACAATATAATTATTATTAACCAAAAGATGTTTGCAAAAATTTCAGAATATTCAATACTTATAATTACATAGGAAATATATCTACTCTTTTGAAATTATTGATAATAATTGGTGAATGTGTTCTAGATTTGTTTTTTACGGCTTATCAACCACTTTTGGGTTAATTAAATCGGAAACATTTTGGGGTGTAAGAATAATAATTTAGGAGTAACAATTTTTTGAGAATAACAATGAGTTTCCAGATATTCTTTTTACCATTTAACCTACAACTGGGGGAAGAGATTGATTCATACCTTTCCCAAGGGTATTTGCTCTTAAGCGAAGGTTTTGAACTCGACTGGAATTCGAACTCAGCTATTTGATTTCTTATTCCAGGCCGTTATCCATTACACAGGCTGCACATCCACCTGGCTTGTGGGTGTTATGCTTTATTTTTCAATGCACCACATAGCCATTTATTTATAACCAAATCCAAAAGATATCGACGACAGAAACATACATTTGACACAATATCCTATACACGTGACGAGATTATATTTCATGTTAATAAAGGCTCCTTGATAGTCTATCAACTTCATCAATCATACAGACCATTGATTTAACTTTTCTGATGTTTCATTATTACTTGAAACAGTTTTTTATTACCCCCAAGAGATTTTCTTCGCTTAGATATTATTTCCATTAACATGTACAACTCTTTTAATAATACAAGTTTTCTACTAGTAAAATATCTAAAGAAGCTGAGGACTATTTTATTAATTTGGTTTCGATGTAACCTTTTTTGTGTCACGGTTGGGCAATTGTCAGCATAATGTGAACGAGCATTGTCTGAAATGATTATACTTTTTTTTTGTAATAGATAAAGTCAAAAATAACAACAAATTGTAATATGAGCTTTGGTAAAAAAAGATTACTGAGACATACGGTTTAAAATTCAATAAGATGATGTCCCCCAAAGACGCAAGGCTCAGTTGATCAAAATCCACTGACTTGATCCAAAAGAGTTATGAGTTTATTACCTGGCCACAGCAGAGGTGAAACAAAACCTTAGGGTGTTGAGTTACTAAAGGGGAATACCAAATGTTGTGGATTCCGGGATGAAATCCGGTCTCAAATGAATGACAAACGCAGGAATTAAATATAGCAAATAAATGTATTGACGTAATAATACAATTGGTAATACGGTTAGTAGATCCAGAAATACGATTAGTAGCAATAATAATATATATACAGTCTGGGAAATTCAGTATCGAAGTATGACTTCCTTCTGAGTCTACGTGCTCGCAACTGTGACTCCTACAAAGCGGTTACCTCACACTCTCAGTCTCTCACTGTCTCACACCCGGGTATTCACCGGCAGCAGTACAAGTACACAGTGGGCGAGTCCACTTGTATAAAAAGGGGTGGACCCCTTAACACCCCCCCTTGGATCCCTTTTGGGGGGAGTTAGTATTTTCTAAGCAATAGACGTAGCTTTTTTGCTTCTGTCCAATTTTGACAGTCGATGTTAAAGATGTCTTCATGTCTTCTGAAGTAATCTCCGAAATTTTTATCCTAATCTAGAGAATATTTGAAAATCTCTATGGTATTCCACACTGCGTCTTGCGAAAAAGTTACGTCTGTTGCTTAGAAAATACTAACTCCCGCTCAAGCCCTTAACACCAAAAAACGTGGAACTACCCCGGTGGACGAGATAAAGGGTTGGGTTTGAAATTCCAAGATATGTATATCATATCGAAGAAGGACGCAGCGCATAACGGCCGAGACATCGTGAACATGACAATAAAGAGAACGACAGTCCGACTCAGAAATAGTTTGTTTAAATCTCTCGCCTTTTAATCTGTTTCCCTCAAAAACATCTTGTCGAACAATAATAATTCTTTCCATTTATATTCACAACAAGGTCAACTTTGAAGAGGCTTATAAATTTATTACTTGCAATATTAATCCAAAGTATGATGGCGACACTTATATTTCCATCGCCGTAACGAAGCTTTTCTGTCCCTTTTCTGTAAATACTTCATGGCATTTTTTTTTCTGATAAGCTTCCCTCTTTATTACATATGTACATATGGGAACTAGTTACGGCTTCATAGAGAATTTTGGTGGCTGTAGTAAGAATGCTTTGATTTAGTGTCAGGAATTCTGTGGTATATTTGGGTCTGTAATCGTAACTTGCTAAGTTTAAGATAAAACATATTAAAAACCAACCTTCCTCTATCCCTCCTTTTAGCCTTGTGCCACATTTTTGTATTTTTCAAAATAATTATTGCTTTCCCGTTTATTATCTAGACTGTATGAATTTAAACGAAGTACTAAGTTGGCGGCAAAGTCTCATTATTTTACAGTTAAAATGGTTAGGTGTAACTGTGCGTTCTATGCTAACATATTCTTTTCTCGCCTTCTATCTTATGGAACTCTCTTGCGGTTTCTTGCTTTCCAGTCAGTAGTCCTAGGCATGACGATAAACTACATCCAGCATCCAGTGTAGTAGCACCTGTTAGGTTGCCAGCTATGTGAATTCCCAAACAAAACTGTTGTGGAGTCCTCCCTCTAAAGAGTCTATGTTGGACTCTTTCGCCTACTATAAGATTAATAGGAGAGAAGGCCTTGGGGAACAGTTGAGTAGATTGAACGCTGGTCAACCGACACCCACTCAGTAGTCATGTAATACTCTTCTGCTGTACTTACTGTTTAATATATGACATATCTGCAACCCTGGTTTTTGTTAATTCTTAACCATTTACTTGGTCATAACATCTTGGCGACAAAGCATTCGAAAAAACGGACTTCACGTTAAATCATAAATTTTTTTTTGCCAGTGTCTACAACCGTGGTGAAGAAAGGAATTCTAATTCAAAGCCTTTAAGAAGGACATCCAGTGTTAATTACAAGACTGTCAGTAAAAAAAAAAAGAAACTCTTCAAGACAAGAGGATTTCTACAAGTTCAATTCAGTGAGTGAGAAGAAGGTTGGTGAAACTTGGTATTTTTTCCATTTCAACAAGTCAGTAAAAGAACTGTGTAAGTCGAACAGACTTAATGTTTTCGCTAATAGGGTAAAGTAAAAACTTTCCCCACTCTCGTTTTTAAATTTTTCAGTAGAAGAATCGTACGCGTCAAACAGACCTATTGTTGGTTTAGAAGGTAAAGAAAAAAAATTCCCGCCTCTCATTTCTTAAATTTACGCAGTAAAATGGACGAATTTAAAAGTGCAATGAGAGTTGATGAAACACCAACAGGAACAACAACTATTGTTGGGACAGAAATATCAAAAAAGACAAGCAGAATACCAGAAGAAATTTGAGGAATTGCACGTAGGAATTCAGGTTAGACAACAGAAAATGGAAGACATGCTCCTTCAAACACAGAATGAGCAAAGGCAATTGTATAATATATCCATCAAAAGTCAAAATAAGACGAACTACAAGAAGAGCTTGGTTGCTGTAGAAGTGAATAATGGCTATTCTATAGAGTATTAAATGAAGATTATGTATTTTTTTGTATTGTAAGAATACTTTTTCACCCATTAAAATGGATAAATGGGATTTATTTTTATTAAATCGTTTCTGTTTTCTGTGTATATTTAATTATTATGCATCTGTGTACAGTTAATTTTATGAAAACTATGTTTATTCATTAAGTATTCCATTCTCTGTGTTTTGAATACTGCTGCCAAATTTAATCCGCTTCTCCTGCAATATATTTAGAGGTTCTTGATAATTTTACGAAGAACCAGGAATGTTATTGGTCTTGTTTCCCTCTCACTGTATCAGAATTTTTATGACATTTTACAGACGATTTTTCCTTGTTTTTTTTTTCCCACTGTCCATTCTAGTTTCTTCTTTTCCCTTTCCTTTGTCTCTTCGAGATTTTTTGCAGAAATTCCGTTTCTGTCTTTTATTCCTTATATTTTACCATCCACACCCCCGTCCTTCCTATTGCTTACTGAATTCTTCGTTCAATTTTATCTTATTCTTCTCCCTCTTGCTCACTTTCCTTTCCTTTGCTTTCTACTTTTCTTCTTTTTTTTTTTTTACATCTTTTGTTGACGTTTACTATTTTTCTTTCGTTCTTCTTGTGAATTTTCTGCTTCTCTTCCCTCGCTTACCTTCCTTCCTTCCTTCCTTCCTTCCTTCCTTCCTTCCTTCCTTCCTTTTCGTTTTCCCTTTAATGTTCGTGGAAAGCATTAACACACCCAATGAATAACATGATTTGAATGAAGAAAAAAAAGGCAGACTGGATACATGACAAAAAACGCGTTTTATAACAATGGCAGAAAATAACATCTATCTATCTATCTATCTATCTATCTATCTATCTATCTCTCTCTCTCTCTCTCTCTATATATATATATATATATATATATATATTGACATAAATTGTCTGTAGAATAAAGGTGAAATATAAATGTTCATTCTCTCATAAAAAGAAGTTTTTTGAAGTTCATAGGGTAGGTTTGAGTGAGTAAAGTATATGTATAAGGAGTGGTAGTAGGGATAACTTACTGGTTGCTAAAATTGCCCTGGTTTGTGTTTCCTTATATTTATACTATATTTTGTGACTACTGATAAGAGAAAAATAGAATCTTCTACCTAATTTCTGGCTATTTACAGATTTTTGGTGGTGGAAAATTTGAAAGATATTCGGGGAATTATTTCATTGGACAATAAAATATATGATACATCATATGACCTGTTCTGTAATCCGTCTGAACTTACCAGCAGCAGCTAAAAAGACACAAGATGTTACTGAGTGTGGAAGAACAAGCAAAAGAAAATACACAAACATTAGGGAGTATATTTATAAGTATACCATTCGTCTATGTTTTGAATACTGCTATCAAAATTGATCCGTTGCTCCTGCTATATATTTAGCGGTTCTTG
Source organism: Acanthosepion pharaonis (assembly GCA_903632075.3). NCBI lineage: Eukaryota > Metazoa > Mollusca > Cephalopoda > Sepiida > Sepiidae > Acanthosepion > Acanthosepion pharaonis. Next base: position 1,179,547 of record CAHIKZ030005532.1, read on the forward strand.
ATAAAATTCAAAGAAGAATCGGAAAAGTTATTGGTCCTGTCTTTAGCCGCTTTCCCCTTGACATAATGTAGATTCCCTATAAATACAGCCATGGTAATTGTTTTGATGAACTCTTCGCTCTGGTACCTAGTCAGTTATTTATGTATCATGTGTGGTAGACGCTTAGGTGATCATGTATCTTTCGATACATGACTGACGAAGCAGATTTTTCCCTCAGTATGTTGCCATTTCTTTCTGGTAGACCAGTTGCTATCCAAAGCTATAGAACACGGTCTTTCCTGCTATTTACCCATAGCTAGGGGGAGAAGAAGAGGATTCATACCTTTCCCGAGTAAGTGAATGTACTGGAATTCGAACTCGGCTCCTCGATTCCTCAATCCGAGCCGCTATCCATTACTCCACCTTGCCTTCATAGTACCTAGATTTTATGAATTTAATCACAGTACTAGATTGGCGACAAGGTCTCGTCAATTCACAGTTGAACTGTGTAGATCTAACCGTAAGTTCTATGCTAATAGTTGCTTCTCTCGCATTTCTTGTTTGTGAAACTCTTCCAGCTTCTTGCTTTCCAATCAAGTTTGATCTTCAAAAATTTAAATACAATGTCAATTGTTATTTTACGTCCTCTTAAATTCTGTTCTTTTATATATAATATCTTTCTTATATTCTTTCACACTCAATAACCTTCTGTGTGTTAATGGCTTTGTTGCCTTGCTTGGGGTGAAATGATTAAAAACAAAGGTGCTCACTTCGACATTCACGGCTCGTATAACAAAAACAGACCTTAATTTCGTCAAGCTCCGTGCACCAACTTCCGGAACACGAGCAGGTTAAATTAAAGAGGTCATTAACAGCTACACCAAGACACTTCCATCAAAAGCGGTGCCTTTGGCCATCGACAAAATCAGCTGCAGAAGCAGAGGCTAATTCTCAACTACTACAATGCGATAATTCAAGAAACATTTCTCCTATGTCACTCGACTATATATACGCGTTGATTTTCTCCACGAGTCTATCTCGACTACTACCTTCTCCGAACTCTCAGTCTCCCACGACTGATATACAATACTCCCGGAACGAGCAAGGGATCGAACCTTGTAAATTACGGAAAATAAAAACTCCTTTACTTATCTCGATGATGTCTCATCTCCATTTGTTGTTTTTGTCACATCTACGTTTATTTCTTGTTAAAGGGTAAGGCCGCCAATGCATACTAACTGACCAACAAGAAAATGTAGAAGCTGTTGTATCGAGTGTAAACATAGAAAATATACAGGATATAAAGTACATGTAAGACGGCAAAGTACCACGTTTAAAGATAAACGTGTAAGTACGTGAAAAGTACTTAAAAATGACTTCACAACAGTAATAGTCAATGATTGACATATATCATGTCATGAAATGACCCCTTAAAAAAGAGAAAAAAGAAAGGATTAATACTGGCAATTGCAGAGATAGTGATATCAATAGGGAAATATATATATATATATATATATATATATATATATATATATATATATATATATATATATATATATATTCGTAGTCAAAGAAATCTTTTAATGAATAAAGAAGATATTGAATGAAAATATGAAGATTATTTTGAAATAGTTTTGTTCAAGGAAGCAGTGGATGAAAATACGCTCATACGTGTGTATTACGGACCTCCCTTTAACAGATGCAACTGTAAGCCGTGCGTATTACGGACGGAGTTGTGGTAACCCTGGATACAAGCCGCTAGTTGGCGGGCCGTCACTTTGTTTACATCACTGTGACCGCGCATGTAGGTCATTGCCGTCCTGGGTAAGACAATAAACTGCATCCGCGTTCTGGGTAAGACGAAAAACTACATTCAACACAGTCCTGGGTATGATGATAAACTACATCCGCGTCCTGGGCCTGACGATAAACTACATCCGATAGCAAAGCATCTGTTCAGGAGGTTTTGAGGAGCGTGGAACCACCTCTTAATTGCTGGAGTTCCCAGGTCCACTCTGACCCGGGGTGGTAGCACCTTTTAGGGCGGATAGTTAACCTCCAAACTTGAGCAAAACACTATGAAAATGTAAAAATAGGTATTAATACCAATAATTCATTTTTTGTAAAAAAGTATTACCAGCAATGAATTTTTGAGGAAAAAATTATTATCAGCAATATCATTATTACCAGCAATGCATTTTTGAAAAAAATATTACCAGTAATAAAACATTTGTCGGCATTAAATAACCTCTTGAGGTTGATATGCCGTAAAACAAACCAAAGAATATTACCAGCAATACATTTTTGGGAAAAATATTACCAATAATAAAAATCTTGTCGGCATTAAATAACCCATTTAGGTTGATATGCCGTAAAACAAACCAAACCAATCCATGTAGGTCATTGCTCCATTGGTTTCCCCTTTTTTTATATGACATTTTGTTTAAGTTGATTCATATTCATCATTTTCTATGACAATGTTGTCTAGAGGGAGAGTAAAAATGCAGAAAATGGTGCACAGAATCTTGAATTGATCAGACTTGGTGTCGGTACTTATGGAAAATCGGCATTATCGAACAGACATTTCCCCACGTTTATCCGTTAAAACGAGTTATGAGTGTACGCAAATCGTTTTGACGAAGACAATAAAACAAAGATAAAAAAATAAAATAAATTGCATTTATAGATCCGAAAAAAATATTTGCCGTCACGTGGAAAGCGATAGTAAACATTTAAAACGGAGTAATTTAGACTACGACTGCTTTTTTACGTCATCAAACGAACAAAGGAAATATAATTGATAGGATAGAAAGGTTTCATAGTTAACCATTGAATTTAAAATTAGTTTGATAGCACAGGTGACATAAATAGAGATACAAAGAGAGAAAAACGAAAAAGATTGCGAAATAATAATTATTTTATTTAGCTTAAAAAGAAATAGAAGTATTTGATTAAATGATACATAGGAATTAATAAAACCATTTTTTGTATCATTTCACACCAAGTCAAATCGATAAGGTCACTAAGACGAAAGGGTTTACAAGGGGGTTAAAAGCGAATGAATGCGAAGTCTTTAGCGAGCGAAAGGACAAGAAAAGAACTGGATTTAGGAAGACAGAAGATGGTGACTGGAGTTGTATTTAAATGTTTGAAGATTGTAGGTGTCAGGGATGTAAGAAACCGGGTGAAGTGCGAGAAAGGAAACTATTAGATTAAAGCTTACGATTATATCGTGTTAGGTCAACAGTAAAATAGTGAGACCTTATTGCCAATCTAGTAGTACGCTTAAATTCACATATTATTTTGTATTTTAGATTGGTGACGCGGTGCGGTGACCTGCTGAAAATGGTGACCTACTGAAAATAGTGATCTGCTGAAAATGGTGACCTGCTGAAAATAGTCACCTGCTGAAGATGGTGACCTACTGAAAATAATGACCTGCTGAAAATGGTGACCTGCTGAAAATAGTGACCTGCTGAAAATGGTGTCTTACTGAAAATAGTGACCTGCTGAAAATGGTGACCTGCCGAAAATGGCCAGCAGAAGATGCGTGTAGCGTAGTCATAAACTGAGGAACGTAGTCGGCTGCAATTCCTAGAACGGCTGTAGATCAAAGCGATTGTTTATTGGCACCAAGGTTTCCATTGCATGTGAACGAATATATTCTCTATACCATTACACAATCACCAACAAACTGACACGTTGGTACATGGCAGGATCAGTCGATACACCATGTTTTTTGCCCCACGTTCTGGCCTTACCATCCTAGTATCACAATAGGAATCGATACTTATTAGACCAGGCATCGTTTTTACAATCTTCTATTGTTCAACTTCAATAATTCGTGTACGCTCAGGTTCTTGCTTTTACCTAACAAGAGTGGCACCCCGGTGTTGTCTCCTGCTTCAACGTGTTGTACTTATGGGATGTTCTTTTGTACACATCTGTTGCAAAGCAAGACTCAGCGGGGAAAAACCCAGCCTCTTCTCTCAAACGTGGACAAAATACCAGACTTATAAATAAATTGAACATGCAAAGAACTTATAATTCAAATTTTAATGTCAAATTGAGATTTTTTCTCATAAAGTTTGATCTTATGGGAAAAAGTCGCAATTTGAACTCTCTAATGATGAAATATACTGAATATGTGACCGCAGGATTGTTAGAAAAAGTTTTTACGGCTTAATCTATCTCCGTATACGATCTCCGTTGTTTTGTTTACGTTTTGGCACAAAACAGCCTACTTAAGCCTTTCTTTACATAGAGTCGTGTCATATTGTATACTAGGATGCCCTAATTATGAAATATATCGAATATGTTATCGTAGCATTGTTAGAACACGTCTTTTTAGAGGTTAGATCAATTTACAATGAATTTCTATATTATTCTATAGCAAACAGAGCGGACCCACAAACTCGTGAGTTATCCGACAGAAATTTCTTGTACATATAAGTGTATAGATATCAGTGTTATTTTCATTTTTTCGTAATTTGGACAAAATTTATCAATCGCCCCTATAAAGTGGGGAAAAAGTCACGCACCATAGGGGTTAATTAATAACTCTTTTTTTTTCTGTGTGGCCATTTGAAATCAGTCGTTTATCAGACCAAGAAATATTGAGAAACTTAAAGAAAGAATTAAAAATGAATGCAGTAAAATGAGGAAACGCTCCGACGTATTAATGAATCATGTAGCCACAGAATTGAAATGTGTTTTGAAAAAGAAGTACGACATTTTGAACAGCACATTTAACAATTAAATAACTAGTAAATAAATGTGTATTTATACAGTTAATCAATTAAACCTATGGTACGTGACTTTTGCCTCTCCCTTTATATATATATATAATGGGAGCAGTGGATAGCGGCTTGGATTGAGGAATCGCAGAGCCGAGTTCGAATTCCAGTCGAATCCATTACATTCACTTACGTGCTAATACCCTTGGGAAAGGTATGTATCCTCTTCATTTCCCTCCAGCTATGGGTAAAATAGCAGGACAGACTGGGTTCTATAGCCTTGTATGGCAACTGGTCTAGGAGAAGGACAACTCTGAATTCAAAACCTGCGGAGGGTCGTTTGGGAACCTTGTGGCATGCATTCGGTGCACCAGGTTTCTGTATTCGTCCCTCCCAAAAGTGTGGCTGGTCCTGCACGAGGCCTTCACCACTATAATCAAATCTCATGTGCCGGTGTCGGGATGTCGGTTTCCTGGGGACTTATCGGCCTGACCCTCATACGTCGAACGCGACAGGAGAGTCGATTATATATATATATATATATATATATATATATATATATATATATATATATATCTGTGTGTGTGTGTGTGTAACAAGTTGTTACAAAACATTAATCTAAAAACTCGTGTTATCTTCTTAAATATCCTTGTCAGATTGAGATTTTCATGTGCATGGTATGCATGGTGTAAGATTCCTTCAGAAATATCTAAACTGTCAGTTGTATACACCTGCTTTCCCAGATCGTTCAATAATGGTTTCAATGGCTTCGTGAATCTTTTAGGTCTTCGAGCGAATGAAGCTTGCAGGTCTTAGCGAGGAGCATCCTTCTTCAAACCTCGTGAACTGGCGCTACACAATCGCAAACAAAGGACTCTACCAACTAACAGAATCCGCGTCACTTGAAGACGTTCAACAGTAGCAACAACTAAAATAGATAACACAGGTAGCTCGAAGAGAAAATAATCATGATTCTGACATTCAACACGACTTCAAACAAAAGGTTAGGTAGGCAACCGTCATTAATAATGGAAAGTAGCAATAACAGCTACTGAACTTGGTTTAAGAGAAATTTTATGAATTTCAACGGAAAGAACAACTAGCTGCTTGGTCAATGAATACTGAATGTTTCCTTATAGGGAAACGGCTAATATTAATATTATATATTGACATCTATCTATCTATCTATCTATCTATCTATCTATCTATCGGTCTATCTCCCCTTCTCTTTCCCTTCCTTTCCTCCTTCCTTCGTTCCTTCCTTTCCTTCCTTCCTTCCTTTCTTTCTTCCTTCCTTCCTTCCTTCCTTCCTTCCTTCCTTCCTTCCTAACTTTGTTAGTCGCCCATTAGCACCTATGACCGTGTTCTTATTTATCTCCTACCTCAAAACTAGTACCTTTCCTTCCTTCCTTCCTTCCTTCCATCCTTCCTTCCTTCCTTCCTTCCTTCCTTCCTTCCTTCTTTTCCTTCCTTCCTTCCTTCCTTTTCTTCCTTCCTTCCTTCCTTTCCTTCCATCCTGCCTTTCCTTCCTTCCTTACTTTCATTCCTTCTTTTCCTAACTCCTTCCTTCCTTCCTTCCTTCCTTCCTTCCTTCCTTACTTCCTTCCTTCTTTCCGTCCTTCCTTTACTTCCTTCCTTTACTTCCTTCCTTCTTTTCCTTCCTTCCTTCCTTCCTTCCTACCTTTCTTTTCTTCCTTCCTTCCTTTCCTTCCATCCTACCTTTCTTTCCTTCCTTACTTTCATTCCTTCTTTTCCTAGCTCCCTTCCTTCCTTCCTTCCTTCCTTCCTTCCTTCCTTCCTTCCTTCCTTCCTTACTTCCTTCCAATCCTTCCTTCCTTACTTCCTTCCGTCCTTCCTTCCTTCTTTCCTTCCTTCCTTCCTACCTTACCTTCCTTCCTAACCTTCATTCCTTCTTTTCCTACCTCCCTTCCTTTCCTACCTTCCTTTCCTTCCTTCCTTCCTTACCTTCATTCCTTCTTTTCGTTCATTCCTTTCCTTCGTTTCCTTCTTTCAATCCTTCCTTTCCTTTCCTCCTTCGTTCCTTCTTCCTTCCTTTCTTTCCTTCTTTCCTTTCCTTCCGTCCTACCTTCATTCCTTTCTTCCTTCCTTCCTTCCTTCCTTCCTTCCTTTCTTTCTTTCTTTCTTTCTTCCTTCCTTCCTTCGTTTCTTCCTTCCATTCTTCATTTCTTTCTTTCTTCCTATCATCCTTCATTCGTTCGTTATTTCGTTCGTTCGTTCGTTTGTTCCTTTCTTTCTTTCTTCCTTTCTTCCTTCCTTTCTTTCCTTGCTTCCTTTCCTTTCTTCCTTCCATCCTTTTTTCCTTCCTTCCTTCCTTGCTTCATTTCCTTTCTTCCTTCCATCCTTTTTTCCTTCCTTCCTTCCTATACTTCGTTTCCTTCCTTCCTTTCCTTTCTTCCTTCCTTTCTTTCCTTCATTTCTTCCTTTCCTTCCTTCCTTTACTTCCTTCCTTTCCCTTCCTTTCCTCCCTCCTTCCCTCTTTCCTTTCCAACCTTCCTTCCTTCCTTCCTTCCTTCCCTCCCTCCTTTCTTCCTTCCTTCCTTCCTTCCTTCCTTCCTTTCCTTCCTTCTTTCCTTTCCTTCCTTCATTTCCTTCCTTCCTTCATTTCCTTCCTTCCTTCCTATCTCCCAATCCTTCCTTCCTTTCCTTCCTTCCTTTCCTTCCTTCCTTTCCATCCTTCCTTTTCTGCATTCCTTCCTTCCTTCCTTCTTTCCTTCCTTCTTTCCTTCCTTCCTTCTTTCCTTCCTTTCCACACTTCCTTCCTTCCTTCCTTTCATTCCTTTTTTCCTTTCCTTCCTTTTCTTCTCCCAATCCTTCGTTCCTTCCTGCGTTCCTTCCTTCGTTCATTCCTTCCTTTCCTTTCCTTCCTTCCTTTCCTTCTTTCAATCCTTCCTTCCTTCATTTCCCTCCTTCCTTCCTTCCTTTCCTTCCTTCCATCCTTTCTTCCTTCCTTCATTTCCCCCCTTCCTTCCTTTCCATCTCCCAACCGTTCCTTCCTTTCCTTTCCTTCCTTCCTTCCTTCCTTCCTTCCTTCCTTCCTTCTTCTTCCTTCCTTCCTTTCTTTGCATTTCTTTTCTTTTCTTTTTCTTCCTTTATTTCCTTCCTTAACATTCTTCCTTAACATTCTTCCTTCCTTCCTTCCTTCCTTCCTTCCTTCCTTCCTTCCTTCCTTCCTTCCTTTCCAACCTTCCCTCCTTCCTTTCCTTCCTTTTTTCCTTTCCTTCCTTTCCTTTTCCCAATCCTTCCTTCCTTCCTTGGCTTTCCTTTCCTCCTTCCTTCCTCCCTTCCTTTCCTTCCATCATTCCTTCCTTTCCATCCTTCATTTCCTTCCTTTCTTCCTTTTCATTTCCAAATCCTTCCTTCCTTCCTTTCCTTTCCTCCTTCCTTCCTTCCTTCCTTCCTTCCTTCCTTCCTTCCTTCCTTCCTTCCTTTTCTGCATTCCTTCCTTACTTCTTTCCTTCCTTCTTTCCATCCTTTCCTTCCTTCCTTAACTTCCTTCCTTTCTTCCTTCCTTCCTTCCTTCCTTCCTTCCTTTCCTTCCTATTTTTCTTTCCTTCCTTTTCTTCTCCCAATCCTTCCTTCCTTCCTTTCCTTCTTTCAATCCTTCCTTCCTTTCCTTTCTTTCCGTCCTTCCTTCCTTCCTTCCTTTCTTTCCTTCAATCCTTCCTTCCTTCCTTCCTTTCCTTCTTTTCTGCATTCCTTCTTTCCTTCTTTCCTTCCTTTCCTTCCTTCCTTTCCTTCCTTCCTTAACTTTCTTTCTTCCTTCCTTCCTTCCTTCCTTCCTTCTTTCCTTCCTTTCCAACCTTCCTTCCTTTCTTTCCTATTTTCCTTTCCTTCCTTTTCTTCTCCCAATCCTTCCTTCCTTCCTTTCCTTTCTTTCCTTTCTTTCCTTCTTTCAATCCTTCCTGCCTTCTTTCCTTCTTTCCTTCCTTTCCAACCTTCCTTCCTTCCTTTTCTTTTCTATTTTCCTTTCCTTCCTTTTCTTCTCCCAATCCTTCCTTCCTTCCTTCCTTCCTTCCTTCTTTTCCTTTCATCCTTTCTTTCTTCCTTCCTTCCCTTTCTTCCTTCCTTCATTCCTTCCATCCTTCCTTCAATCCTTCCTTCTTTTCCTTTCCTTTCCTTCCTTCCTTCAATCCTTCCTACCCTTTCCATTCCTTCCTTCCTTCCCCTTTTCCTTCCTTCCTAACTTTGTTAGTCGCTCATTAGCACCTTTGACCGTGTTCTTATTTAATTTATCTCCTACCTCAAAACTAGTACCGTCGTTACAACAATTGCCTGCTTCATTTTTGACCTTCGTCATGAAAAGATGACGACTATGACGGCCGTGATGGCAACAGAGGGCGCCACTGATTGATACACAGCCTCTGTCACAATCCGGTTGTCATTGCTTCTTCCATTACTATCTTTTATTACGCGCGTTTCTCTTTCCCCGTTGAAGCTAATGACAAATATCAGCAGTGACATCGGCTTGCTTGTTGATGGACGTTGCGTGGATTGGCGCGAACTGATTGTCGGTTCGTACGCCGGCTCTGCGTACCGTGTAAATAAACCGACGCTCCTCTCTCAAGCGAGCCCATAAGGGGCCTGTCGATCTCCCTCATGAATGTACACTCTAGCATATGTTCACACCGTTTGCACACACACATACACGCGCGAGCGCACACAAAAAAAAAACACAAAAAGAAATGTAATTTGGTTCAGCCCCTGCTACGATAACAATAAAATAAAAACAAAAATAGGGAAAATATTCTTCAAAATAATTGACAAACACTTTCCTAAAAATAGCAAATAATCAAAACTTATCAACAAAAATACAGGGAAAATTAGTTACAGCTGCATGGATAACATGGAGAAAATAATAAATAAAGACAGTAAAAAAAATAAAACCAATAACAATTACAACAAAAATAACAAAAACTTGCAGCAAAATAACATCATTAAATATAACTGCAGCTACAAAGAAAATTATCTACTTAACAATAAATGCTTAACTAATAACATAATATACAAAGCTATCGTAAATAATAACATTAACATAGACAAAAATATTACATAGACGCCACAGAAAAAAAATCTTTTAAAGAAAGATATTATAACGACAAAATGTCATTCGAAAGAAAAATGCACAAACAATACAAACGTATCAAAAAAAATATGTAGCTAAAAAGAAAGCAAAATCTCCAACACAAATAAAATAGGAAAGTATAAAAAGAGCAGCTTCATTGAATATTAGCGGTAAAAATTATAAATTATACTTAGAGAAAAAATTAGCTATAATTAATTTTAAAAACCAAAATAAACTATTAAATAAGAAAACTGAAATTATGGATAAATAAATACTTACTTTGACATCTACGCATAAATTAAAAATGACCAAATAAATATAAATAAAATAAATATAATTTAAACTTTAAATAAATAAACGAAATAAATATAATACAAGCTTTAAATAAATGAAAGAAACAAGTACAATATAAAATTAATTTACTAATAAATAAACGAACAAATGCTAAACATACACAACTATACGCGTGTGAGAACATGTATATATTAGTATATAAACAAACACACAAACGCAAAAAACGAACAAGCCTGACCCACCCATAATTAATACCTCAGAAGATAACACAAGACAATAACAAATAAACTAATAAACATTAAATAAAAATGAAACGTTATATAAACGATAAACTATAACATATAATAAAAGCATACACATTTTAATACATGCACATTATTTAATAATTACATATATTTACGGATGAGCAGCATGCGTGAGTGCGCGGGAATAGATACTATGTGTGTGTGTGTATTTTTATATATATAAATATATAATATATATATATATATATATATATATATATATATATATATATATTATTATTAATGTCATAAGTATAAAAAAATTATACAAATTATTGAAAATAATCAAACCAATACCAAAGAGAAAAAGGTATAAAAAAGAAAGAACCAAGAACATGTACGTTAGCCGAAAATAATCGTCTAGCATGCAAGTCCAAAGCCCCTCCCACAAAAAAACCGATACAGTAGGCAAAAAAACTAGATAAAAGTGCTCAATACAGTGAGTAGAAGACCTAATTAAACATAGAGAGCCAGACAAACCTACCAAGGGTTTCATCTAAGCGGATCGTCAGGGAAGGCTGGCTTCCCTGACGATCCGCTTAGGTGAAACCTTGGTAGGTTTGTCTGGCTCTCTAGGTTTAACTATTTATATAAATTTATTTATATATATATATTTAATTACATTTATATATGTATATACATATATATATATATATATATTTTATATATATATATATATATATATATATATATTTATATATATATATTTATTTGTATATATATATTTCATATATATTAATTTTAATTAAATTTATGTGTGTATATATATCTATAAAAGGCGGTATGTGTGTGTGTGTGTGTGTGTGTGTGTGTGTGTGTGTGTGTGTGTGTGTGTGTGTGTGTGTGTGTAACGAATGCACGGCCGCAATTTTCGACGGATTTGCACTAACATTTACATGCACATCCTCCAAGGTATCGGGAAGGCCAAGACCGACTTTGCGTTTCCCAACTCCCATCGATAGTGAAAATAATCGATTTTTTCATGCTTCTACGACAGTTTTCATGTAGTTTGCGGCCATTTTGTACTGGCCAGAGTGAGAACCAATAGCTGGCTGCCAGGAATAGACAGGAAGATTCTATTGGCCAGCGTGAGAGCCAACAGCTGACTGACACGAATGTTAACTAGCATGCTAGCATGCAAAAAAAAATATCGGTAGCTGCATTCGTCACAAGTGGGAAAAATTTAAATCTGCATGGCACTTTACTCCAATTGGCACATTCGCTTGCTTAAACTCAACGTTGATTCTGATTCCGCAGAACTGGGTTGGGTGTGAAAAAGTATCTGTTGTTAACATTCTTTTTTCATTCGGTTTTTCCAGTTACGAGTCCTTTTTTAAAGCTGATCATTTTGTGTTCATTTTGTTTAGTTCTTTTTTCGTTACAGATTTAATGTTTAGTATAGAGCTTAGAAAAAATTCGCAGTGTGAGATAGGCAAGAAGTAAGGCATGTAGCAGCATCAGCACGGCAAAGGGCACTCCTTTAAAGGCAAGGAAGAGCAAAAATATTTTAAGTCAAGCGATAGCGATTGCTGTATGAGTCGTACGATTTTTGAATCAAGCACGGGCAACGCCGGGCCATGCTGCTAGTATATATATATATATATATATATATATATATATATGCCGACATTTCCCTGACGATTCGTTTAGGTGAAACCTAGGTAAGTTTACCTGGCTCTTTAGGTTTATATTAGGTTTGCTCAACTTCTAACTTTTACTCGTTTTATAGGTTTTTTTTTTTTTTTTGATTCTGAGCTGGAACTCGGGAGGATTTCGCCCCAATTTCATGTTCTTTCTTTTTTTATTTCCACATTTTTCCTTGGGTACTAGTTTGTTCTACTACAAGCCAACATACTCAAGGTTTTCAAGCGAGCACCACCATTTATATATATATATATATATATATATATATATATATATATATATATATATAGATAGATAGATAGATGGATAATATTAGTGGTAAATATTCACATACATATGCAATCATATATCTAAAATATATAAATTTATATACATACATACATACTTACATATATATTTGTGTAAATAATAATTCGAAGATATATATATATATATATATATATATATATATATATATATATATATGAACTGTCCAAAATTTGAATATATATATCTATATATATTCATGAATTATTCACAAAAAAACAATATATATATATATATATATATATATATAAACTGAATATATATATATAAACTGAATATATATATATATATATAAATATATATATATATATAGTTATATATATATATATATATATAAACTATATATATATATATATATATATATATATATATATATATATATATATATATATATATATATATATATATATATATATATATATATATATATATATATATAAACTGTCCAACATTTGAATATTTTTATTATGCTATTCATCGGATCACATGGTTATAAGAGAGATGTTCAACATCAATGACATCCAGTTATGTTTACATAGAAGTTTACTATGCGACAATAAGCTTAGATCAATGAACAGCATAATAAAAAAAAATATCCAAACGTTGAACAGGTTTTATCTTTATATTCTCCCAAAACTCTGTTATATTTAACAATATTTATTTGAATAATTATATGCTGCCCCAATACACTAAATATACATAAATAAATCTCTCCTACTCTATAGAAATATAGTCTTAAGATGTGCTATATTTATGGGATAAAGTGCTCCATATCAGAGATAAAGCGTGTGTAAATATAAAAGTGAACATCGCTTCTAAGTGTTGACTTCTATATTCACTTTTATATTTATATGAATATATATATATATATATATATATATATATATATATATATAAAGAGAGGGAAAGATTTATATATGTATATTTAACACACGCTCTATCTTTGATATTGAGCACTTTATCCCATAAATATAGCACATCTTAAGACTATATATATATATATATATATATATATATATATATATATATATATATATATATATATATATATATATATATAAATGTCGTATATTTCCGTGTATTAGACGACCCTTAAATCCAAAAAATCACATGTAAAAATTAGACATCGTCTAATACTACAATTCTAAAAAAAAAAAGCTTAAATTCTGAGAGATGTTTGTCAGTAGGCTAACAGCGGCCTCGGTGCGATAACCAATAAAGTATATGAAAAGATTTACATTATAAAATGATTATGCTACCTTATATATTACTGGTACAACTTCATAATTAATTGCCTATTCGAAGAATAATTCTATATCAATGAAATCAACTTGTATCCATGCAAGCTCAGCTGAGAAAATATAATCATTGAGTTATGATTGCGAATATAAAAAACATGTTGACGGTGGAATGTAATATTATTTTACATTATCACAATGTTGTTAGCGATATTTTTAATTGTCGATGAAGTATATGTAAATGGCGATTAGTACACCAGGCTGTTTGTAACTGTTTAGATATAGCAAAAGAAGAGGAAGAACGATAAAAATCAGTATTCGCAAGAGATCACGTGACGAAACGGAAAGAAAACAATGGTTTCCCATTTAGGGGATGTGTGTAGGAAAAACATGACATAGAATCGGTTTTGTTATTTCGTTTATTTTGAATTTCTAAGGATACAGCAAGTAACAACATTTCTAATAATATCATTCTTTATATTACCAATAAGCAGTCGTCTTATACTACAGGTATACGATAAATTCATGAAAATTAGCTATATTTTTTTTAACTCATCCTTTCTAAAGGTCGTCTTATACGCAGAAATATACAGTATATATATATATATATATATATATATATATATATATATATATATATATATATATGTATCAAAGTAGAGACAAAGTAAGCGAAAAGTTAATCTTATTTATGAATATTAATGTTCTCGTGATATTGATCACTCTAATTACAAAAATTGCTCGCCTTAAAATCCTTATTTTCCAGAGAATCTATGATCGGAAGTGTTTGGTGAAACATAGTTTCTTTTCTCTATCTATCTATCTATCTATCTATCTATCTATCTATCATAACATCTTAGTAATCAAAATAATAAGAAAAAAATTAATATATATATTTAGGCAGCATATTTTCATTCAAGCACATTTGATTAAATTATTTAGACGAATTTTTTTTATTTTCCCATGTACTTTCAATCTCATTTAAGACCATTTTCAGGGGCTTGTATATTTATGGATGTGGTTTTCGTTAACATTTTTTTCATCGCTATGTAAGGGAGGTTAGTTATGTAATTTTTTAAAAAGATTTTTTTAAAACGATATTATATATATATATATATATATATATTATAAGCATTACGCCCCAAGCAAGGCGTGAAGCCAGTAGGATGCAGGGGGTTGTGGAAGATTTGGAGTGAGAGCAGATAGGAGTGATAGAAGAAAGGATGAGGAGAAGGATAGTGGGTAGATCAAGGGAACTGGAGATGTCGATTGATATTACATTTGAATAGTTGGAGATTATAGCCTTCAGGGAAGCAGTAACTGGGAGGGTGTTCCACTGGCAGGAGAGGTGCGAGGTATGAAGCTATTGGAGTGAGAAGAGACGGCTACATTTGAGAGTTTCTACGGTGTAGGGGTGGGAGCGGGATGCCAGCCTCGTAGGGCGCTTGAATTCATGGAGTCTGGGAACCAGTGAAAGCAGCTCGTCAGAGCAGATACCATGGAAGTATTTGTAGAAAAGACAGAGAGAGGCGACGGCGCGTCTGTGAGAGAGTGACTGCAGACGAGACGCTAGATCAGGGCCAATTAGATTACATATCCGTCTCTGGATCTTGTCAAGTATTCCGAGGTAAGCAGAAGGTGATATGTATAACACTTTGCTGTTACAAATATTTAAGACCTTTGTTGCTATACTCTTTTATTTATTTTGAGCCGCAATTCTCTTATATAAAGGGTTTCCAGTATTTTATGATTTTGCTTATTATTATTTTGACTGAGCGCTGACGTATTTTCGACTAATATCTGTTTAAAATCTGAATGTGGACATGAGTGTTCCTTTAAATGCACTGAGAATGAACTATGATCGCCCAAGTGAAACGAAATCCTTCTCGCCGTCGCCGTTGTTGTAAAACTAACATATATTAATATTTTTATCAGAGATGCAATCTCCCAAAGGACATTTAAATTGATAAACGGTGTTGGTCATCTGTAAGACGCTAGTTGACAGAGAAAAGTTGTAATGGATATCTAAGTTGGTTGTATTAAATTTAGTATAGTATATAATTAATTATTTTACTTGTCATATAAAATACAATTTATTGTAACCTATGTACATTAACGGATCATATACAATATAGGTGAACAATTCAACGAGAAAAATTTTAAATAAACACAATGTATCTCAAATTAGAGACACATAGCATAATAGATCATTCCATCTTAAATAAATCAACACTGTCTTGCGGTAAGTTTTAATGTCAACTTCAGATATTTCTTGTTAAAAAGTTGAATAATTTTAACACATTCAACATTATGGATACAAAAAAATAGAGAATTTATATAGTGTTTTTTGAGACTTAGCATGAGCAAAACAAATTCACGGATTTTAACAAAAAAAGATCTCAGAATGACGTCAAAATCCGCGAAAAATTTTCATCCTTTAATAATCAGTTGTAGCGTATATAAATAGATAGGTAAAAAAAAAAGCAAATGTTGATAAAATAGAGAGGGTCACAAAGCACTGCCCTGAGTCCCCAATCAAACTTGGTCTTCTCGGATCGAGGGTAGTACGCACCGGTTCTATGCATGACCCTAAGAAAAATCGAACATAAATTGCATTGACTAATGCAGTTCCATTCAAGATGCTTCATAGGGTTAATTATCATTACCTGGGAAGTGTCGTGTTAACAGAAGTCCTTGTTTTGGACCTTATCTTTGGTAAGTTTAAGATAGGTACTGCCACTTTTTCGCGGGAAAACAGCACAGCGTATTGAAAAAGGCCACAAACTTAATAAAAATAACATTTTATCGTCAAAATGTTTATGTTATTATTAAGATGAAAGACGAAAGTATTTTTTAATTATTTTTTGAAATTTTTTAATCCTTTCTAACACGTTCGGAATTTTGGTTAAAATCTTCTTTTGTCTACGTCATCGGGGTGGCATACTAATTACATTGACTTTTTTGTGCGTTTTTCTGTCGAAAACACATTGATTTGGAAATTCTTGTAAAAATCAAATAATTGTCCGATTTTAATGAAAATTTCAGGACTTATTCACAAATGAATGAAACTATTTTTTAGTTTTCGTTTTAGAAAATTTTGATAAAAAATATTTTTTTTTTACATATGTTACTTAATTACATGAAATTTCGCAAAAAAACTTTTCTATTTCCTGAATTTTTCACATCGTCTCGACGCTTGTCACGAACAATTTTAGATTCTCCACAGCGTTTAAATGGTGATTTTAGCTTCCGGCAAGTCTGAAGTCGAATGATGTAAAATCTGAACTGTAGTAAAAATGCCTTGCAAAAATTAAGAAAAGTATTAAGAAACAGGACAATTTTGTTAAAAAAAGAAAGAAAGAAAGGGTCGCTGAACTGTAATGTAATATAAATCCTCTTCTATAATAGTGAATGTTGGATAATCTTCTCAAGGATGAAGAGAAGACGGGATGCAAAATAGATGTCGTTCTACAGAAGGATATCGAGAATACCATGGGCAACGATGAAATCTTAAGGAAAATGAAACAAAAAGAAAGAGACGGCTAAAATTTATAGGAAATATAAAGAAGAAGGAGAAGAAGAATATTATAAATGTATTGGTGAGGGGTTAATTGAAATGTACGTTTTTTTTTTATCCTATAATATATATATATATATACATATATATTATAAACCATATTTTAAATCAATTAATTTATAATATTAATGCTCTGTAAATTCACATTGAGCACTATTTTGTAAAAATAAAAATATCTATAAGAACACCGGATTATATATCTTACTGTTCTTTCTTTTTATTTATATATACATTATATTATATTATATTATAATATATATATATATATATATATATATATATATATATATATTATATTTTATATTTATATTATATTTTATATTTATTATTATTTATTTATCCTATATAACAACAATTATTATTAACAGAACATACGTATCTATATACCCTGTAAAAAAGCAACAGAGGCACATAACGTATCTTATTAACAGGATATCCTATCCCTACACACATATAGCCAACGCCAGCGGTCCGCCAGTGGTAACATTGCCGAGACATACATGCTCATGGTCCGACAGCGAACCACCAGCTGTAAACCGCTAGTGGCATGCCACCCAGTGGCAGATTGTAGGGTTACCCCACAAAATTATTACCTGATGAGTTGGTTGATATTCAATAACCTTTATGCGTCTTTCGGTCATTGATATTGTTAATTATTCTATTTTTTCGCCTTGAATAGAACAGCAATTTGAATTTCTCTCTTCCTTGATTAAATATTGTTTTCTGTTCTCAAGTATATTTGTCTTAATAATAGATACGCCCGTCTTGCATTGGATTAATATCTGGAGAGGTTAGAGGCCATTCCAACAATTT
>CAHIKZ030005532.1:1200000-1245000 GCA_903632075.3 Acanthosepion pharaonis
AATTGTCGGACTTATTCTGCTTATACGTTTCTATGGATACACTTATTTGAGTAAATGCTTTGTTTTTTTTAAAAATTAAACAGTATTAATTTACTATCCTGAATATCCGAGAAATTTCATAGAAAATATGCGTTCTCCTACAGGAATTGAACCTGTATCCTATACAGAACCGTCATTAAGCCTGACGTATTATGACAGAGAACTTCCGGTTAGCAAAGCTCGAAATGCTGCTTTTAAACACTCACCTTCGTCGATTTTTCTCGATCTATCATACCAAAGAAGTTTCAACTGTCCGTTTTCGTTCTGTATCCAAAATTAGGCAGCAATGCATTGTAAGTGTTAGTGCATTTTTCGATAACTTATTTGTATGAAGCAGATTTCTCTACGATTGCCAATATTAAAACAAAATTTTGCAATCGTCTGAATGTTGAGCCCGATCTGCGGCGTGCTTGAAGACGGACTCCCCCGCGTCGCTCCCTGGTACTGATCACTTAGTATCGCAAAAACAAGTCCAAAGTTCCTATGGATTAAGTCTTTTGTTAGCGTCCTCTCTTTTTGTAAATAAAAACGAAAATATTCTCATTAAACCTTCTCTTCTCTTTGGCGACATTTTTTTTGGAGGGGAAATGACTTTGTTGGCTAATTGGAAGGGGGAATGCAGGCCGAAAAAGGTTAAGAACCACTTCTCTAATGTATATTGGAGTATTTTTTTTAAAAAGCAAAGCCATATAGCATTGGTAATGTGTAGATTATGTCAGGAAGAAAAGCAGGCTATTATGTCGTATCTTGAGCGAGACAACTTACTAAATGAGAGGTCTGAGATAATGGCAGCTTGCAAACAGGTAAAGAAGTATTTATTAGAAAAATATGAACCTGGATGAGAGTAGCAAAGTCTTTTTTCCCTCCTTCTTTCCTTTTCTTCTCTTCTCTCTTCCCACATTTTTCTCTACTCTATCTTAACCATTTTTTTCTCCCATTACATTTCCCTGTAAATAATGTATAGTAAAGCAACTGACCTTTTCACTGCCTTAAATAACCATTTATTAGTGGAAACCGTGTTATCAGAAAAGGTTGGTGTTTATAATATTTTAAATATTTTACCCTGTGTAACAGCAAAATTGTCCAAATAGTGTAACAGCAAAATTGTCTAAATCGTGTACCAGCAAAATTGTCCATCCCATAAAATGTTTAATATCTAAAAAAAAAAAAAAAAATAAAAATAAAAAAATAAACTAATCGAGTTTCTTTTTTCCAGATTTTCAGATATGAGGTTTAGCCATCTTGACACCATTTGTCGGAAGAATCACTGAGAAACCCTTGGAGTCGTTCAGATAAAAAGAGAACAGGTTAAAATTGTTTTGGGTCAGCCCCTCTGTCTACCCAAATGAGCAATGGTGAGAGGAAAAAGATCATTCAGTCCTTCAGTAATGATACCAACATTCATACTCTGGCTTCCATCTTCAAAGTCCATTCAAGAACCGTCAATAGAACGGTGAATAAGTTTAAAAAAGAGGGAACAGTAGAGAGGAAAACTGGATCAAGAGGTCACAAGAGGGAGAAGAATCATCATTTTAACTTAGAGCTAAATTCATTCTTATTATTCAAAGGAGAGCCCAATGGTTTTTTAAAAAACTCGCAGAATTCCAGTAAGATATCTTTAATCATTTCTAAGATACAACGGTTCAAATCTTTATCTAAAAATTGGACTAATCAGTAGTTTTAAAACACATGTGAAAAACCAAAAAAAACCCAAAAAAACCAAAAAACAAAATAAAACAAAAAACAAAACAATAAAAAACAAGTAGATCGTTTAACTTTAAAATTAGGAGATCAGTTGAATCTAGTACCTTGGTTTCGGCCTTACGGTATCTTCAGGCAATTTTTATCAATTGAACTCCCAACGCTTTATTTTTGAAAAACTAACGAGATCTATATTATTTTTAAAAGATCAATAAACAGACGCACGACGTTGGGATGGATAGAAACTAAGCAGGAGGATGCGAAGAAGAAAGGAGAAGTAGAAGAAGAAGGGGAAAAGAAGAAAAGCAAGGATATTATAAAAGGGTCGGTGTAGTGGGGAGTAATTGAAATATAAATTTCTTTTTTCATCCAGACTAATATGTGCTTAAGAGAAAATTTTAGTATGTATGCAAGGACTCAAGACTTCGGATTTCTGGTCTAGAAATGTCATTATGTACAAAGAACTTTTTAAACGCAAAATCTGAAGTCATGAGTCCTTGCAAACATACTAAAGAATTCCCCTTAAGCAAATATGAGGCTGGATAAAAATATACATTTCAATTAATCCCTACCGATACTTTTATAATACCCTTGTTTTTTTTTCCCCTATATATATATATATATATATATATATATATATATATATATATATATATATATATATAATGTGTGTGTGTGTGTGTGTGTGTGTGTGTGTGTGTGTGTGTGTGTATTTAGTCAGCAATCATTCTTTCATGTACATTTCATTGAATACGACAGACAAGGTGCTTTTATTTAATTTTTTATACAATTTCTCATGCGTTCTAATAATTTTTCTTTTCGTATGATAAATTATATAAAAACTGTCCGAATATTCTTTTTATCCGAGCGCTTTCGGCTATACATTTAGCCATTTTCAAGTATTAAATATTTTAACTGTTAAATAAGAAATAATTTGTTGTATGTATGATTTATAAACTGTTTTCATTTTTCAAAACACAGTCAATATATTTTGTCCATGTTCAAAGTTATAATATATATATATATATATATATATATATATATATATATATATATATATATATATATTATGAAATGGACAAAGTCTGACAATTATTTTAAGACATTTTTATGTTTATACATTCTTTTATTGATACAAATATTTAAGTAAATGCTCTGTTTTATAATAAACAGTATTAAACAACATTTACTAGCCAAAATGTCCGAGAAATTTTCACAGCCAACCTGTATCCTATACGGAACCATTATTTAGCTTCACCTGCTTTTAACTGATTTGTCTACAGAATAGCGTTCGGTTAGCAAAGTCGAATTTACTGTCTTTAAATTTCAATCTTCCATAAATCTCTCACGTACATCCAGATCTGCTCCAAGCGCATCCAAATGTAAACAAATGATGTCACACATTATGAATGTACGTGAGAGGTTCATGGACAGTTTTTACACGGTTTGTATCCAGAAAAGAAAACACTAATACGAAAATAAAAAAAATTAAATAAAAAGCTTAATTGCAGTACCTTATCAGTCGTTTTTAACGAAACTTGTATAAAAGAGGGTTTGCTGCCCAAATACACAATATAACTCCCCCCTCCCCCCTCTCTCTCTCTTTATATATATATATATATATATATATATATATATATATATATATATATATATATATGGTGGGAGTATAGGGTCATACAAAAAGTCTGTGCCCCCGTTAATCTATTAGAAATTTCTAATAATTTTCACCGGATAAATGTATATTTCGTACTGCGTTTTCTACAGATGAATAATTGGTGCAAATCCCATGCATAATTGCGGCTTACGGCCATATCACATTGAAATATTGGTTCCCGTACAATTAACGAATTTAAGCAACGTCGAACCTGGTCATTACCTAGATGGGTGACCGTTTGCGAATACAGGTGCTGTAGGCTTAGATGTGCGTGAGATGAGTGAGATGTAATGGACAATGGCTCAGAGTTTCAGTTTCAGTTGGGTTCATTATATTGACTTACGCGCAAATACCCTTGAGGAAAGGTATCAATTCATCTTTCCTTTCTCTAGCTATGGGTTAATTAGTAAGGTTTCCCAGATCTCGCCTGTTGTCAGTCGCCTTTGAACCGCGAGGAAGGTAAGTTTTCCGTCGCGAAGAAATGTGTCCACCAAAATCAAATTCAGGCGAATGGCCTCGTCAAACTCTCTTCAGGAGTTGGCTGGGCATTCACGACCATCTCTGACACCGAAACAGAGAGGCGAAAAAGAATAAGGAGATAGAATGACGATCCTGATGCGAGCGGGTGCTGACTATTAATTAGTAATGTTATGAGACCTACCTTTATGGACTAAATGGACTCGTCCTATTACTATGTATACGGGGAGATTATGCCTCTCAAGAGAACTGTCTACAGTTGATCAGTAATAGCTAATCAGCCTTCGTGCGGAGAGGAACCCGGACGAGGCACTGCCGAAGGGCAGAGTCTCGTTTGGGGAGGTTGACTGCCCCTGAACCCGTTTATGGGGGTTCAAAGAGGGATTATTTTTGGCCGAGTCTACGGGCTCCGAGATCCCACGTTAAACCGGCCACGTGCCACATGTAACCCTATTTGTCCGTTCATATTTCACTTTTTTTACTGACAGATTACCCAATAAAAGGCCTAGGAGCCACTCAAGTTAGAGCGTTAATAAGTTTGGAGGATATGTGGAAGTAAGAAAGTAGGCATTCTAGAATGCAGTACCTTCCTAGGTTCATCGTTGAATGTGATCTTATTCCAAGTATTTTTTCATCTGATCCAAATCGCATGAGTCACTCAAGGTAGAGGTGTGTTATATGAATGTGAGAGGGGGTAGAAGGGGTGGAATTGTGAGGATAAGAAGAATAGATAATGATTGATCCTTCCCTTGAACAGCTCAAAATTGCATTGTAGAGGGTTACTGTTAAAATGGTCCTGATGAATGAGGTGTGTGTTATGAATGAAAAGAGGAGGTGGTAGAACATAAGAATAATGAGGATAGATAGTGATTGACCTTTGACTTGAAGAGGTCAAGATTGTAATGTTCAGGGAAGCATTCACACAATACAAGTTTTGCAGCGCCGGTTTCTAGGAGAGACTTTGTAAATCACAGATACAACAATATTAACGCCTTCGAACAGTCCAATATTTGTATGAAATATATACAAAATGTGTCACAAGGCCAAAAGGAGGAATAGTGAAAAGGAACGGTCTTCATCTCTCTTAACTTTATACTTAGCTAGCCCCAAGCACTGAGCCAAACAGACAACAATATTCCTTACACCGAAACAACACGCTCTTACATTCCTTTCTTACTACAGCCACCTTAATACCACATTGTCTCTATGAAAGTCCTAACTAGACCCCATATGTACAATTAATTGTCTGTTTGGGTGGGGAATAAAACAACAAATTTAAAACTTTGATTATTTACAAAGAGGTACAAAACTATTTACAAAAAACTAAACAAAGTGATGTTAGTAATAAAACCCCCACAGTTCCTAAATGTGGCAGAAATGTCAGTTAACTGGACCCTTCGAATAATATTCGGTCAGACGCTGTTAATTTCCATATATATATATTTTTTCTTTATCCGTCACGTGATCTAAGATAAGGTCAACTGTGATTGATCTCTGGCTATCTGTTTTCAAACCCCAAGTGTCGGCAGCGACGCGTTATTCCTATATGACAACAAGGCTCTATCGCCACTCATTCTAGAACGTTACTGAATGAGGTGTGTGATATGAATGTAAAAGAAGGTAGAATGAAGTGAAAATTATGAGGATATGAAGGATAGACAACAATTGATGATACTTAACCTTGGCAACACATGCTATTCGATTAATACTGGTATCTTAGCTAAAATGCACTCCTTTATTCCATGTTCTCGAACAATATGAATTGTGACATCATCCCACACAAAATTGGATAAGTAGCTGTCATGTCTTTTGCCGTCCCACTCAGCTTCCGTATTGTCCCGTACTGTAGCTTTCGAGGGATATCCCAACTTGGTGGATCCGAAAGACTTCCAGTACCTCGGAACTTGGAGAGGATTTCGAAGTTTGAGTAATTTCTTGAATGATGGATTTTAATTATAGGCAAGCTGACTGCTCTTGGTAGATTAGATTTCAGCAAGTGAGGAAATATCAAAGTAAGAAAGAAAAAAGAAAGAAAAAGAATAAAGAGAAAAAAAACGAAGAAAGAAAGAAAAAGAAAGAAACAGAAAAAAAGAATGAAAAGAATAAAAAGAAAAAAATGAGAAGAAAGCGAGAAATTCAGAAAAAAGAATACGTCTAAAAAGCAAGTAAGGAAAGAAAAAAGAAAGAAAAAAGAAAGAAAAGGAATAGAGAGAGAGAAAAAAGAAGAAAGATTGAAAGAAAGAAAAAGAAAGAAGAGAATAAAAAGAAAATAGAAGAGAACAAAGATAAAAATACAGAAAAAAAGATAAGTATAAAAATCAAGTAAAGAAAGAAAGAAAGAAAGAAAGAAAGAAAGAAAAAGAAAGAAAGAAAGAAAGAAAGATACATTTAATGAATTCATTGCTTCTGATCGTATTCTTACATCTCATGGCCTTAAAAAGAAGGAAAAAACACAAATAAAAGAAAACTGAAATCAGAAAATGAAGACTAAACAACAAAGGTACAAGAATAAAGAGGAGAAATATAATTGATTTGATTTATTTTGTTTTACGGCCTATCAATCTCAATGGGTTACTTAATGCCGACAATGAATAGAATATGTATTCTTTGTAAGAAGTCAGTTTGTAGATCAGGTTTCATTGACGTATTTTTGTGAAGATGTTTTTTGTAGAGTGTGAAATGTATTTCTGGTAATCATTTTATCCAAATATTTCTTGTTGGTATTTTTAATATAAAAAAAACTATTTTTACACTTTCAAAGTGTTTTCACCCAGTTTGGAGGTTAACTATTTGCCCATAGCTGGGACCCTAACAGGTGCTACTACCCCGGATCAGGGTGGACCTAGAAACATTAGAAATTAAGAGGTGGTTTCAGGCTCCTCAAAACCTTCTGATTAGAGGCCTTGCTGCCGGATGTCGTTTATCGTCATAATCAGGACACGAAAAATCTGAAGATAGAAAAAAGAAAAGAGAATAAAATAAAGGAAATAATAAAATAAAAATAAAAAACAAACATGGAAGTAAGACAAAGCCAATAAGAAAGAAAGAGAGAAAATAAAAGAACAAGAAAAGAGAAAAAGAAAAAAGAAACAGTGAAAAGAAGATAAGACCAAAAAGAAAGAAAGAAAGAAAGAAAGAAAGAAAGAACGAAAGAAAGATGAGAAAGAAAGAAAGAAAGAAAGAAAGATGAGAAAGAAAGATGAGAAAAGAAAGAAAGAAAGAAAGAAAGAAAGAAAGAAAGAAAAGAAAATCGAAAAAATTCCAGAATGGAAAGAAAACAAGACAAAAGAGAAACAAATAAAAGACGATAATGAAAAAAACTGGCCTTACCTTCTTTCTTTCTTTCTTTCTTTCTTTCTTTTCTCATCTTTCTTTCTCATCTTTCTTTCTTTCTTTCTTTCTTTCTTTCTTTCGTTCTTTCTTTCTTTCTTTTTTCTTTCTTTCTTTCTTTCTCATCTTTCTTTCTCATCTTTCTTTCTTTCTTTATCATCTTTCTTTCTTTCTTTCTTTCTCATCTTTCTTTCTTTCTTTCTCATCTTTCTTTCTCATCTTTCTTTCTTTCTCATCTTTCTTTCGTTCTTTCTTTCTTTCTTTCTTTATCATCTTTCTTTCTTTCTTTCTTTCTCATCTTTCTTTCTTTCTTTCTTTCTTTCTTTCTCATCTTTCTTTCTCATCTTTCTTTCTTTCTCATCTTTCTTTCGTTCTTTCTTTCTTTCTTTCTTTCTTTCTTTCTTTCTTTCATTCTTTCTTGTACCTTTTCATTTTCGGCTTTATTTTTTATTTTCTTCTTTTTTAAATTTTCAATATTTTTACTTTGTACGGCACGAGGCCAAGTGACAAAAGAATACGACCAGGGACAAAATAATGCACAAATAGAAATCTTTAAAAAGAAAATAGTAGTTTGATAAGGTCTTTGGAATTAAAACAAAAGATCTGTGAGGATGAGGGAAAATGATTGTAAAAACGGTTGAAAGAAGGAAAGAAAATAAGAAAAAGAAAAGAAAAACAATAAGAAAAAGAAAGACGAGAGAAACGAAAAGAAAGATACGATAAACAGAAAGAATAAAAAACTAAAGAGAAAAAAGAATGAAAGAAAAAAGAAAAGCAAGATGAATAAAAGGAAAGAAAGAAAGAGAGAGAGAGAGAGAGCGAGAGAGAGATACATATGGAACAATATACAAATAAATAAATAAATATAAAGAGAACTAAGAATAAAAAGAATAAGGAAAGACTATAGAAATAATAATAAAGAAATAGAGAAAGGAAAATAAAGGAAGAAGAACAAGGAGAAAGAAAAAAAATTCAGTTTCCCAGACTGCATGAATTTAAGCGAACTCCCAAGCTGGCATCTCGGACCCACCCTTTCACTGTCAAAACG
This sequence comes from Acanthosepion pharaonis, assembly GCA_903632075.3. Classification (NCBI taxonomy): domain Eukaryota; kingdom Metazoa; phylum Mollusca; class Cephalopoda; order Sepiida; family Sepiidae; genus Acanthosepion; species Acanthosepion pharaonis. The sequence continues at coordinate 1,208,253 of CAHIKZ030005532.1, forward strand.
GTTAAATGTAACCGTCTCTTCTACTCAAACAGCTTCTTCTGTAGCACTTCCCGTCTGTGGAACTCCCTTCCCCTTACTTAGTATCAATCGACATCTGACACCATGAGATTGTTCTATGTCTTTCTCTATATCCTTTCCTTAAAATGCCTCTTTACTCTTATTCTCAATCCTCTGTAACCCCTTGCGTGCTAGTGGCACTCCCGCCTTGCTTGGGGGGAATTGCATAAAAAAAAGAAAAGAAAAGATACGAGAAACAAAAAAGTTCAAAAAAGTTCAAGAAAAGAAAATTACTCCTATTGTTATAACAACAAAATGTAAAAAAGAAAAAACACAAGAGGAAGTGTATTGAGATTAGTGGTAAAAATTAAATAGCTGACAGGAAAAAAGTATTAGATAAGAATAAAAATAAATCAATCAGATGAAAAAGAAGAATGGGAGAAAGGCGAAAGAGAAAAGGAAAAGAAAAGAAAAGACCAAGAAAACTCGCGAAAGAAAGAAAGAAAGAAAGAAAGAAAGAAAGAAAGAAAGAAAAGACAATTTAGGAAACGGTGACAAAAAAGAAAGGAAGGAAAATGATGTAAAAGAAAGAAAGAAAAATGATTGACAAGCAAGAGAAAGAAAGAAAGAAAGAAAGAAAGAAAGAAAGAAAGAAAGAATGGGGGTTTAGAGTCATTCTGGGGCTGACAAAGAGAAAGGGAAAAGTGAAAGAATTGGAAGCAGGAGAAAATCGCTAACGAAAGAAATAAAAAGGGATAGATTACGAATTAGAGGAAAGAAAGGTGAAGAAAAAAGCAGGTAAAGAATAAAAGAAGGAAAGAAAAAAGAAAGAAAGAAAGAAAGAAAAAGAATAAAGAAAGAAAACCGAAAAAAACAGAAAGAAGAGAATGAAAAGAAAAAGAAGACTAGAAAGACATAAATTCAGAAAAAAGAATAAATATAAAAAGCAATAAAAGAAATAACAAAGAACAAAAGAAAAAAAAGACAGAAAGAAAAAGAAACAAAAAAGAAAAGCGATAAAACGAAGAAAAACAAAAAACAAGGAAGAAAGCAAAAGAAAGAAAGAAGAGAATAAAAAGATAAAAGAGAACAAGGACAGAAATACCGAAAAAAGAATAAATATAAAAAGCAAGTAAGGAAATAACAAAGAAAGAAAGAAAATAGAAGAAAGAAAGAAAAGGAATAGAGAGAGAAAAACGAAAAAAGAAAGAAAAAGAAAGAAGAGAATAAAAAGATAATAGACGAGAACAAAGACAGAAATACAGAAAAAAGATAAGGACAAAAATCAAATAAGGAAAAAACAAGGAAAGAAACATACATTTAATGAATTCAACAATAGACAAAAATTAAGGATACCGTCAAAAGAAAGAAATAAAGTTAAGAGAAAAAAATGAAGAAATCTGCAATTTGAATGTTGTAGTACCTGTAAAATCTTAAACTACCAGATCTAACTTAGAATTAATCGGCGAATGAATGAATAGATTTATTGAAAATTTGACTGATTAAGTTAAATTATACCGCAATGCATAATCCTTAATTTACTTTGAAACTATTAATATTTTAAAAATCAGTCAAAAGTCTCTTTTTAGTTGCAGCAACTGTGATAAAAATGAGGAAAAAGCCGTCATTTGTAAAGAGTTCGTTGTTATGTCTTTTTACCCGCGAACATATGGATGGAAAAAGTGACAGAGCGACAGACAGGCAAAAAACAACACGCGCGCATGCGTGGAAGAGCGCAAGGCTGTGAAGGGAAAACTAAACGAATCTACATCCAAAAGATGGCAGGCCTCATCCCAAAAATTTAGAGATCGAAAAAGAGGAAGGTACATGCTGAGAAACGTAGAAAAAGGAATACGAGAAGGTTAAGGTTGATATATATATATATATATATATATATATATATATATATATATATATATATATAGTATATATATAAGGTGAAAAGGAAGGAAGGGGAAAAATTTAAAGAAATAAACCAAGCAAAACATGGGGGGGGGGGAGAGAGAGAAAGGGGGAAGGAAGGAAGGAAGGAAGGAAGGAAGGAAGGAAGGAAGGAAGTGACAAAGTCGAGGGTTGGAAAATACATGAAATATAAATAGAAGAGAAAAGAAAAGAGATAAAAGAAAAAAAAAGAAGGAAAGAGTTATAGAAGGAAAGAAAGAAAAAGAAAGAAATACAAAAGAAAAAGAAAGAAAGAAAGAAAAAGAAAGAAATAAAAAAAGAAAGAAGGAAAAATGAAATATAACAGAAAAGAAAGAAAAAAAGAAAGAAAAATACAAAAGAAAAAAGTGAATGGGAGCAAGATCGAGATTGAGAAAGTGCAAGACAGACAGATAGATAGATAGATAGATAGATAGATAGATAGATAGATAGAGAGAAAGCAAAGGAGATAGAGAAAGAAAGTTTGAGAGAGATTGGGAGATAGAGTGAGAGAGAAAGTGGGAGGGAGGTAGAGAGATAGAAAATGAGAGAGTGAGATAGAGAAAGAGTGAGATAGAGAGATAAAGTGAGAGCGGTAAAGAGAGAGAGAGAGAAAGAGTTTATCGTTTAGAAAAGAGGTAATATCATGAAATGAATTGGAAAAATAAATTAACAAGAAACAGCTGAAAGAATATAGAAAAGTGTAATGAATGAATAATGAAAGATGTATCGACTGTTTGTGAGAGGCGAAGAAAGGACAAACTTGTTCACGTATAAGTATGAAACAAATAGAAAAAAAAAGTTTTGTCAAGCAGGCTTGAATATACTTGGAAAGATTTGAGCTACACATTCTACCTTATCACACTTGTACCTTTCTCATACGCCGTCCTGACTATTTCACTTGCTCCTCATGGCCCTGTGCCGGCATCAAATATGCTTCGTAAATATCGAGTCAAAGAAATTAAGAAGACGGTATAGAGATTGGCAGTGTGGAAAGAAAAAGTTAATAAAAGGAACAAATTACTCTTAGGGGCCTAATACGAGGGGGAGGGGTCTTAATCATCTGCAGGGGTTGATTTTTTCTAAAGTTGCAATAAACAAGAGAATCATAATGAAAGGGTGAAATAATTTAAAAGGTCAGAAAGTGCGAAATTAATAAACGGGGTAGTCTTAACCGCGGGAGGGTCGAGCATTACCACAATATATATATATATATAAACAGCATTTCCCCACTTTGCATATATGAAGTGACTAAAAGGAAGGAAGAAAGGAAGAAAGGAAGGAAGGAAAGGTATAAAGGATGGAAGCAAGCGTAGAAGGAAGGAAGGAAGGAAGGAAGGAAGGAAGGAAAGAAGTGAGAGAGGGAGGAAGGAAGAAAGGTATGAAGGAAGGAAAGAAGGAATGGAAGATGGAAAGAAGGAAGGGAAGAAGGGAAGAAGGAAGGAAGAAAGAAAGGGGGAGAGGTATGAAGGAAGGAAGGGAAGAATGGAGGAAGGAACGAAAGGAGAGAGGGTGGGAGGAAGAAAGGAAGAAAGATAGGAAGGAAGGAAGGAAGGGAGAGAATATGGGGAAAGAGGGAAAAGGAGGGATGGGAGGAAGGAAGGAAGGGAAGAAAGAAAAAAGGAAGGGATGAAGGAATGAAGGGAAGAAGGAAGGAAAGAAGGAAGGGAGAGAGGGAGAGGTGGAGGAAGGGAAGAAGGAGCTCGGCAGAGAAATAAAACAAAAACAGAAAAAAATAAAGAGATAAAAGAAATAACAAGAAAAAACAAATAAGAATAAAAGAAAATAAAGACTTAATGAAAGAAAGACAAACAATGGCGGAATAGAAGTAAAAATGGAAGAAAAAAAAGAAAGGCAGAAAAGAAAGAAAAAAACAAGTAAAAGGAAAAGAAAACACGGATGAAAAAAGAGAAGAAAAAAAAAGAAAAGTTAGAAACAAAGAAAGAAAAACCAAAAATGAAAGAAAGAGAAAGATAACAGAAGAAAGAAAGCCAGAAAAGAAAAGAAAGAAAGAAAAAAAAAAGAAAGAAATAAAGAAAAAAAAAAAAAGAAAGAAAGAAAGAAAGAAAAGAAAGAAAGAAAGCAAAGAAACATGATGGAAAACAGTAGAAAAGAGAGAAAGAGGAATAAAAATGAAAAGATAAAAAAAAAAAATAGAAAAGTTAGAAAAAGAAAGAAAAGCGAGCGAGCAAAAGAAAAAGAAAAAAGGAAAGAAACGCAAACAAAGAAGAAAGAAAAGAAAAGAAAAAAGTTAGAAAAAGAACGAAAAGAGCCAACTTTATATAAGAGAGGAGAAAAAAAAAGAATGAGAAAAATAAAGGAAATAGAATAAACAAATGTGAGAGTGATGGAGCTGAAGGAAGAGAGATGAAGTCATTATTTATTATGACAACGCCAAGAAAGCTACGCGTGGCCTGACTCGTCGTAGTTGAAACAAGTTGCATTTTTTACCCACAGTTACAGGTACTCAGTGTTCGAGGCCCAGCAAAAGGTCGGGATTCAAAAGAAGAGGGGCGTCCCCAAGAAGGAAGATTGGCGTAAACAATCTTACCTAACCAACCCAGCAATTTATTCGGCCTTCCACTGTCGTAATATTTAACAAATTATAAAAGGAAAGTATGTTAAAGAGAGAGTGAGAGAGAGATAGAAAAACAAAGAGTGACACAGAGACAGAGACAGAGAGAGAAAGTAAGGAGGAAAAAAGGACGGAAGGAAGGAAGGATCCAAGGTGAAGGAGGAACAGTTGATGGGTAACAGTAGTAGTAAGAGTATAAACTTCACGTGCACACCCTCCCTACCAACGCACGCGAGAGGTGCAAACACAATGTACACAAAAACACGAAAAGCAGCAGCAGCTGTAATAAATGTTGCAGCAGCAGCAGCAGTTTTAACAACACACGTACACACAAACACACACACACAAACACTAACACACACACACGCCTTTACACATACAAAATACACCTATACCCACACATACACACCTTAGGCCCAGACTCTTATAAACCTGTGTGGAAATACAAACCAGTAGTAGTAGTAGTTTAGACACCGTCGGCCGGCATGTCGATGTTAACAAGAACGGGCACCACCGTACGAAAACACCGCCGCAGGTCCCTAGGCCGTGTTAATAGCCGGAGGGGTTCGGCCCCAACAATATTACAACAATGCACCAGTCACCAGACCCTTTTAAGGGTCAACTCTGGGAAGAGGTCCTACCTTACCCCACAACCTTCACCTTCTAAAAGTGTGTCTTTTATATTTGACCAGGAGAGACAGGCTGCGGACATGAGAAGGGTAAGTAGGGTGGGAAGGCATAATAAGTACCATTTTATTTATATATATATATATATATATATATATATATATATATATATATATATATATATATATATATATATATATATATATATATATATATATATGTGTGTGTGTGTGTGTGTGTGTGTGTGTGTGTATAGGTATGTGTGTAAATTTGTCAGGTGTGTGCGTATGTTTTATTATTAATGTATAAAATATGTAAATGAAAATTGCACAACATATATCAATGAAATGAAAACTAAAACTTTATATATGTGTGTGTCTATGTGTGTGTTTTTATTTTGTGTGTGTGTGTATGTATGCATAGGTATGTGTGTAAAATTGTCAGGTGTGTGAATGTTTATAATGTATAAAAAAGGAAATGAAAATTGCACAATATATATCAATGAAAGCTAAAACTATATATATATATATATATATATATATATATATATATATATATATATATATATATATATATATATATATATATATATATATAATTATGCACCTGTCTTTCTTTATTTGCAGTTTAGAAATAATTTTATTTTTGTGATATGTGGAAATTCTGTGCGAGCCGTAATTATATGTCTTACTATAATTACACCTTTCCTGACTTAAAATAATTACGGCTTTCATTCATTGTATCATAAATTAAATATCTATATCTCAACCTATGTAATCATGTTTTTCACTGCTTATAATTTACTTTTTAATCACTTCTGTCATATCAAACGTATCCAGACATCCATCCGTCTATTCAGAAATACATATGTATATATTATGAGATGATACTGAAAAAGTCACTGCCTGTCCCACTTGGCAGAATCACTATTTCAGTGACCAAACATTAGAATACGTGATTTGTGAAATGTGTCACATAGAGAATTTGTCACTGCCGTTCATATACAACCAACTACAAATATATCTACGCAAGTGCGTATATATATATAACTTACACTCATGTGCTGTACACAAGCATAGATCTATATTCATTTATGTTTAAATATAGACGTGTCTTTATATTTACAAAAATAAATCTATCTATCTATCTATCTATCTATCTATCTATCTATCTATCTATCTATCTATGTCAGTTTGTTCGTATCTATCTATGTCATTCTGTTCATATCTATCTATCTATCTATCTATCTATCTATCTATCTATCTATCTATCTATCTATCAGTCTGTTCCTATGTATGTATGTTAGTCTATCTATCTATCTATCTATCTATCTATCTATCTATCTATCTATCTATCTAGCTAGCTAGCTAGCTAGCTAGCTATGTCTGTTCGTATCTGTGAGATTCTTTATCATTCTTTTATACAAAGTAATAATGAAAACTTGTCAATCAAACCAAGAAAAAGAATATGATGTTTTTAGTCACTTTTACCGGATTTTTGCGATGTGTGTAGGTCCGAGAACTTTTCAATAACTTCTCGTGTATGTATATGTGTGTGTGTGTGTGTGTCGTGGGGGTATATTTAGGCAGCAAGTATTCAAGGTCTGTCTCTTTCATTTTTTTTTTATTGTACTTTGCGAATTTTCGAATAAGTTGTGGAATATTGTACCCGAAATTGAGGATAAACACAGCCCGAACTCCGGACGGGTTTTCTACGATATCAAAATGCTCAACTCATTATTCTAAAATTGGAAAAATACAATAAAAAAAATTAAACCGACAAACCTTGTCTGTACTTTTTATTCATATATATATGGATATAATCCTATATGTTTGTAATGTAAACTTACCATATATATATATATATATATATATATATATATATATATATATATGTGTGTGTATATATATATATATATATATATGTGTGTGTGTGTGTGTGTGTGTGTTTGGTTTATCTAAGTTTATATGAATATGTGTACATCACTATGGGAACTGTGATTTTTTTTTGTTTGTGCATTATCAATCACATATTTTGGCATCTATTTGTTGGCTATAGAAGTACGTGTAACCGAATGTTTGCAAGAATAGTGTGTACATTTATTGTTTCAATTTCCTTATTTCCAACGTATATGGGAAAAAAATATGTATATACGCAAAAATGCTTTCTTCAATGGGTCAATTACTTGTGAATATATCTTTGGTTTTGATCTGTTCGCGCAAGAGGTAAAAGTTTTCATACGATCTGGAGGAAAAAAAAAAAGCACCTCATGATGCGTAGGAATTTTTTGTCTAATTTGGCAAAAAAAAAAAAAAAAAAAAAGGACACAACTAAGAACCTTAATTGCCTCGTGCACATTGTTTGCCCGTTGGAAATGGTGATCGGTGTTCGATCTCTGTTAAAGAAAAAAACAATTAAAATTTTAAAAAAAGTTATGTTTAAAGAAAAAAACCCAAACAGACAAAAATCCCAAGGAAATCAACTGTTGATTTTCAAGGTAAGTAATCTATCTATCTATCTATCTATCTATCTATCTATCTATCTATCTATTTCTTCATTTCTATCTATCTATCTATCTATCTATCTATCTATCTATCTTATCTATCTATCTATCCCAGCCTCTTTCTTCATTTCTATCTATCTATCTATCTATCTATCTATCTATCTATCTATCTATCTATCTATTTCTTCATTTCTATCTATCTATCTATCTATCTATCTATCTATCTATCTATCTATCTATCTATCTATCTATCCCAGTCTCTTTCTTCCTTTCCTTCTATCTATCTATCTATCTATCTATCTATCTGATACCTACATATACTACAGTTCAAAAAAAGTTTGAACTTACCTCCAGAATTAGCAAGGGATGAAATAGTGAAAAAAAAAAATAATGTAAAAGAATTCTTAGAATCATTCAATAAATGGAATCAATTATCAAACTTATTCTTTGAGAAACTTTTGCAACGAATGCTGAAAATTTGTACTGCAGTAATCAAGGTTAAAGGAGGATATTTTAACGAGAGAAAAATCTAAAAATGCTTTTTTTCTTTTTGTTATAATCAAATTTCTGTTAAAAAAATCATGCCTCATTTTTTTTAAATATGTATAATAATTTTCTCTTATTTAAAGTATAAAACAACTACTTTTGGGGCCAGTTTATAAATTACCAGGGGGGGTGGCCTCAAACTTTTGAACTGTGGTCTGTATACTGACACGCGGCCATACATATAGTTGCATATACAGAAAATAAAGTGACGAATATATATTTTAAAACAAATGTATAGCGTATATAAAAAAGCACTTTCTATTTATTTATTTTTTTACACCATTAAAACAATTTTAAACTCATCATTCTGAAGTTATATATATTCTACGTAAAGAGGCACACACACGCATATCTTTATGCAACCCCCTCTCGATTTACACAGGCGTGCAGGTAGCGTGTCGCCTATCGTCGCCAAAATGGGATCTGAATTCAAATTCTGGACGGGTCTACAGGTTGCGATGGATAAATTATCGTCTAAATTACGCAAAGTTAAAAATAACACTGAAATATCATTTTAAAAGATATATTTACCAAAATTACACAAAAACATCTTGAAATACTAAAGAGTAAATTTATTCAATAAAAACTCCATTGGCTTCAACCATAGCCTCCAAATAATTTCGGAATCTCCTGCAACTCTTCTGGGCGGTCTCCTTGTTGAAGTTGGTGAATGCTGCCATAATCCTTGCCTTCAGTTCATCTTTGGTGTTACAAGGAGTTTTGTTGTTCTCTTGCTCAACTGTGCCCCACACAAAATAATCAAAGGGGTTGAGTCTGGGGAGTTAGGTGGCCAGATGTAAGCGTTGATGTAGTGACAGAAACTGCCTGTCACCATAGCTAGTTTCTCCTGGTTGTGTGGCATGGTGCAGAGTCCTGTTGCCAGACATATGGTCTTCCAGCAGCCACCCTCTTGACACAAGGTAGCACTACCTCCTCAAGGCATTTGATGTAGGCCTCCGTGTTGAGTTTAAGGCCCTCACTAACAAATTCGGGAGTTCTTTTCTTATTAAAACGATCAGGGTGAGTTTTCCAAGCTGCCGTACCTTCGTAATCACCATTAGACTCATCAAACTCTTTCCGAATACTCTGCACTGTCCTCAGATTGACATCCAAACAATCTGAAATATTAACATTGGAGCTTCCGACGCGAAATTTCTGGCGGAGTAAATTACGTCATGATGCTCCTTTTCTCGGAGGCGGTACCAAACTGGCCCTATTACACAGTGCAGCTGTCAAAATCAAAAACAAACAATGCGCATGCACACTATTTACATTATTTGAACTATTGTCCTCATCTTTCTCGACATGTTTATCACAACTCTCCGGCCTACTTCGGGTGGTTCGAATGTCGAACTGAACCCTTTATTTCGCTCACTGGGTAGACTGTTCTAGTCCCGTGCCATGTCATGTGAGCGAAATAAAGGGTTCAGTTCGACATTCGAACCACCTGAAAAACCGGAAACGTTGTGATAAATATAACGACAAAATGAGGACAATAATCGAATAATGTAAATAGTAATACATAACCTCATCTCAGAAAATATAGACAGATCCTAACGCGCATGCGATTAATTAAAAATATAAAACGTCGACAATTTCCCCATTGCACCCTGTATTGCGTTCCGAACGCCCTAATTCTCGTGGCAATGGCACGAATCCACTTCTTCTCCTCGTTACAGCTATGGGTTAAAGAGTTGGGCAGACTGGGCTCTCTCGCCTTGATTGGCAGCCGGCAAAGACTGTGAATTCAAAACCGTGCTGAAGGCAACAGGAAATCACTTCATTATATCATCAGGAAGTCATAATAATTCACAAATATTTATGGAAATCCCTGATTGCCTACAACCTGAAGAATTTTTTGAAAGAAACTACCAATTTCCGTTCAGAACATAATCAGTCATGTCTTCTACAACTTGCTTTTCTTTATCATCTTCAGTTGCCATATCTTCTTGGGAAAAGTGGTTTCCCGTTGGATTCTCTAAGATTTTGAATTTAGAATAGTTCTTCTCCTAGACTGGTTGTCACGCAAGGTTAGAACGCTAATATACTATTTAATCCGTAGCTGGAGGGGGAAGAGATTAATTCATGCATTTCACGATGTCATTAGTGCCAAAGTGAACTGACGAGGTTGTAATCTGAACTCAGCTCGCCAATTTAATGTTTCTTGGTGATAACCATTATGTTTAAACACATTTCTGCCAAGTACTTTCCGGTCATCTTCAGGTGTTTAATGTTTTCGGTTGATATTGGTTGATTGTTTTTTTTTTTTTATGTGATGCCCGTTCTTGTTCATTCCTGCTGAACCAGTGTATACTGTTTCCCTACCTTAACAACATAACCTAACGTGGAACACATTTATCCGATGCATCGCTGAAAAAATGCTTGAAAAATATTCGATTCATTGTACCCCCGAGAAAGCACCTGGCTTGTTCTGATATATTTTATCTTTATAAGAGCCAGATAAATCCCCCCAAATTGGAATCGTGCTTCTCTTCTTGGACTGGAGCTATCCAATCTTTACTTACTGGTCTTCAGAGAAATCAAAAACGTCTACGAGTTTTTGTAGGTAATTAATTATTTTTCTTCCTATAGCCTCTTTCTCGTTCTCTAACCCTTTTTGTTTTGAGCTGAAATCAGAGATGCTTTTCATTGGTTGAAACAGAGAGCAGATCAAATAAAGGAAGTGATTGAACTGACCAGTTAGGTATTGAAGTGGGTCAGTTTATTGTAGGGATTCATTTGCAGTAAAACTATAAGGAGCCTGTGTGGATCAAGTGGTATTTATACCATTAGGATATCTATATATAGGATGCTTAACAGTACTTGCGAACAGGAAGATTGTGTTGCGCCAATTTCCAAGATGCTTAATTGTATTGAAGACCAGCAATTCAAAGCATTAGTGGGAAAATAGATAACTGTATTTCCTTGTACCGCTCCGAAAAGTACCCGACACCTTCCACAATGCTTTGTCTTGACAAAAGTCAGATCCATCCCAAAATGGAGTATTGTTGCCATATCTAGGCTGGAGCTGCCCAGTTTTTACATTCCAGCCTTGACAGAGTTCAAAATTGTTTACGATTATGTGACGGATACCTTAGGAGGTAGCCCGGTAGATTGCGGCTCGGATTGAGGAATCTGAGAAACGAGTTCGAATCCCAGTCGAATTCATTACATTCATTCACGTGCTAATACGCTTGGGAAAGGTCTGAATCCATCTCTTCTCCTCCAGATATGGGTAAAATAGCAGGACAAACTGTGTTCTATAGCCTTGGATGGCAACCGGTCTAAGAGAAGGAAAACACTGAATTCAAACCAGCTGGGTTCCGTTAGGCTATCTTGCCCAAGACACACCACTTTTACTGGGGCTACAATAGATGTGCTGCCGCTACGACTCTAATGAGCTACGGGAGTCGGGATCATTTGAGAGGATGACTTATTTTCCACCCTTACCCATAGATACAGTGGAGGCACGGTGGGGTAATGGATAGCGACTTGGATTGAGGAATCGGAGAGCCGAGTTCGAATTCCAGTCGAATCCATTACATTCACTTATGTGCTAATACCCTTGGGAAAAGTATGAATCCTCTTCTTCTCCAGCTATGGGTAAATAGCAGGGCAGACTGGGTTCTATAGCCTTGGATGGCAACTGGTCTAGGAGAAGGAAAACTCTGAATTCAAAACCTGCGGAGGGTCGTTTGGGGACCTTGTGGCACCAGATCTCTGTAATCGGCCCTTCAAAAAGTGTGGATGGTCCTGTACGAAACCTTTACCACTATAATCAAATCTCATGTGCAATACATGCGGGTTTGGGGACTGCTTGTGAATTCCCATGAAACTCCAATATTGGAGCCGGCTCAACCCACCCCGGGTGAATGCCGTTATTGTCCTAATCTTTTTCGCCATATTTATCACAACGCTTCGGCCGTTGTACACTCCGGCCTTCTTCAGGTGGTTGGAATGTCGAATTGAACCCTTTATTCCGCTCGCTGGGGTAGACTGTTCTAGTTCCACGTGCCATGTCTAATGGATGTCAGTTATCAGTTATTTCCTGTTAATTCACCTCTGCAATTTATCCACTGCCTTAACCAGGTATTGAACTCACAAATCTTTGGGTCCTGTCACTAGTTAAGGCTTGGAGAGGTGAATTAACAGGAGATAACTGATAATTGATATACATTAGACATGGCACGTGGAACTAGAACAGTCTACCTCAGCGAGGGAAAAAACGGGTTCAGTTCGACATTCAACCAAAAGAAGGCCGGAGCGTATAACAACCGAAACGTTGTGATAAATACAACAAAGATGAGGCAATAGTCCGAACAATGTAAATAGTGTACATAATACCTCATCTCAGACATAGAGACAGTTGAACCACGTGATTGGGCGTATGTTTTTACAATACCGGTTTCGATGGTAACTAAAGGATAACAGGGTGGGGTCAAAAACGGTGACTAACCAAAAAAGTAACTAGGATGAAAAAAGGGCAAAGACAGGGGAAGTAAAACAATAAGGGATTGTACTGTGTTTAATAGAACAAGTGACATGTGTCATCATCAGCAGTTAGAATATCAGTGAACAAATTCTATTGCCTTTTTTTAGCCCCAGTAATACGATTCGATATTTTAGTGGGATAATGTCCGTCGGCATCATATCCATTTAACTCAACAGGCTGACATTATCGCTAGACCTATCTTCCTATTTAGCTATTTACCTCATCATTTCAGTTCGTCTCTTTTTCTATCTCGATTACCTGATATCTATCTATCTATCTATCTATCTATCTATCTATCTCAGTTTGTTCATATCTATCTAGCTAGCTGGGTCTGTTCATATCTATCTCAGATTGATCTTTTCATATCAGTCTCTCTGCTCATCGTTACCTTAGTATATATGTATGAATGTATGTATCTCTGTTCATATCTATCTATCTATCTATCTATCTATCTATCTATCTATCTATCTATCTATCTATCTATCTGTTCATATCTATCTATCTATCTATCTATCTATCTATCTATCTATCTATCTATCTATCTATCTATCTATCTATCTATCTATCTATCTATCTATCTATCTGGAATATGGTGCGACGACGCTGGACTTGTTCAATTAGCCATTTACAACACTTGCGTCAACAGCTTCAGGAAATGTGGAATAATTTATTTTGGATGGTATTCGCCATCTTTACCAACGAATGCATGCGTGACAACACTTCCTGCTCGTGTTTTGGCATGCCAAAAGGCAAATAGCAGGCGAGCTGGAAAAACTGTTGTCCCTGACCGCACGTCCAGGTAGAATTTCCTACCCAGGAGAATGAATAAATATGACCTGCCACGATGGGTGAAATCAATTAGAAAAATGCCAAGTCCATGTCATGACGAAGTGTATCATGTCTCTTCAAAAATTTTATTTTCTCTATTATCTGTAAATTTTCATGACTTCTTGGGGAAGGCAATGAAGAGGCTTAGCATTGATTTCTCCACGGTTTTGAATTCAGTGTAGTCTTTCTCCTAGACTGGCTTCCAGGTAAGGCTAGAAAGTCTATTCTACTCTTAGCTGTATGGAGAAGTGAGAGATTCGTGTCTCCCCAAGGGCATTTCTTCGAAAGTGAACGCAACAGACTAGTCCTGAATATGAATTCGGCTCATCAATTCGTTTTTTTTTTTTTTATTATTTCACCTCAAGCAACAAGGGAATGCCACTAGTACGCAGGGGATTACAGCGAGTGAAAGTGAAAAAGTAGACAGAAAATATGGAGGATGTAAGAAAGAATGAAAGATGATCGGTATTCCATAAGAAAGAAGATGGCGATTGACATTGCATTATAATTTTTGAAGATTGTAGTTATCAGAGAAGCAAGTAAGCGGAAGGGAGCTCCACCGGACGGATGTGCGAGAAAAGGAATTGTTGGAATAGAAGTATGGGTTGAAGGTGGTCTTAGTTTTTATTTTTGCAAAAAGGATCAGTGGAGAATGTTATGAAGCCATTTTTGTCTCTGGTTGGGATCCGGAAAAAAATGTGTATACAACAGAAATTATTTATCTATTTAATAATTATTATTATTTTTATTTTCTTTGATTTCTGGAGTTTACACATTTCTTTCTGGGTCCCACCCAGGGACCTAAGGTTAGAAATGGCGTCATGACACTTTCCACTGATAAAAAAAAAAAAAATTAAATTACATAGATAAAGCCCTTCGTAAGGTGTGGGCTGTACTTGTCAGAACAATTTTTTGTATCTCCTTGAGGCATGGACTTCCAGGAATCCCTTCAACTAGTCTACTGCAATCTTTTCCAACCAGTCCTAGGGTTCCAACTACAAGAAGGATTGCTGATGTTCCCATCTGCCACATTTTCGAGATTTCTATTTCAAGGTCCTTGTACTTTGACAACTTTTTGAATATCTTCAAAGATACATTGCAGTCAGCAGTGACTGCCATATCAATAAGGAGGCATCGTTTTTGTTTGTGGTCTTTAATAACAATATCTGGCCGGTTGGCCTTGATTGTTCTGTCAGTGTGTATTGTGTAGTCCCATAGAATTGTAACAGATCCTATCTCCGTAACCGGGTCTGGGTGGTGTTCATACCAGTTTCTTTCAGTTTCCTTCCCGTATTATTATTATTATTATTATTATTATTATTATTATTATTATTATTATTCTGTTTCCTGTTCTTCTAATCATTTAGTCAAACTTTTTAGTTAGGTCATTTTATTTTTCTTTTCTTTGTCCCTCTTACATTTAGTATGTCGTTTGAATGCCACATTTTGTGAGACCTCTTTCCTAGTTATGTCCCTTAGAAAGTTCAACTGTTTTCTACTACTAAGTATAAGACTTTTCTTTCCACTGTCTCTAAAATTTCACCGTTGCTCAGATGTCACTCCATGGTATTCTCAGCATCCTTCTGTAGATTAACATTTATTGCTGCTTCAGATCACTTCTTCATCTGTGAGGAGATTGTCCAGCATTCACTGTCATATAGGAGAATCGATATTACGTAACAATTCAGTAATCTCTTCTTTGATTCTAACAAAATTTTCCTGTTTATTAATACTTTGCTTAGCTTTTTGAAAGGCACCTTTTGATATTTCAATAAACCTTCAGATTTTGTTGTCGCACTTCCCGTAAAGTAGGTATAAGATTTATTTATTGCCTTCGGATTTTCTATATTAATTCATTCTTATTCCAAAAACAAACGGTTTTATTTATTAAAAAAGACACAATTTATAAATCTTGGTTTTATCACTCTAAAGTTTATTTAACATTTTTCACTTAAAATTAATTTAATATTCTTCTCCACAAAATTTCCATTCATTAAAGGCAAATACATTAATGAAAATCTTTTTTTAACTGAATCTGCATATATTTAATTCGATTTATATTTCTATATAGGTAGAAGCGTATACTGAACATTTACCATTTTCCCAAGGTTCTGATATGGTAATGTAACTATTTACACGGAAAAATTAAAGAAAAAGATATATTGAAGATCTAAACAAGGCAATATTCTCTAACGTAGTGCTTCTTAACCTTTTTTGTTCAATGCATTCTTTTCGTCATAAGTCAATGTCATTCCTTAAAGATTGTCGGTCTCAAAAGGGGCATTCAAGTGATATGCATATATTATTGAAAATCTTTATTCTTTTCCATATTAGTACATATAATACATTTACATGGATTATTTTTTATAGAGTTTTACAAATTTAATAGCAATAGAAAATGTTGATGGATTTTTAAATGGGAATACATGTACAGTAATTTGTTTTAGTTCATAGCTAAATCATCGCTAGTTTATTTATTTAAAATAAACTGAAGCATACTTCAAAAAACAAAAAGTTCAATGGAATGCCAGGGTATTGTAATTCAATAAACAAAATCCTGTAAATAAGAAACAAGAGAAATTAAAAGATTCCCCCCCTTCTTGAAATTCCCCACGGCAAGGAATCCCCACACCTGGTTGAGAAACACTGCTCTAACCACAATTTGTGTAATTTTAATTGATTTAAGGAAATAATTTATTCATACGTTTTTTTTTTTTTAGTTTTTCTTCTTACAAATGATACAAAAACTCCTCCAGGAAGGTTAATTTTAATAATGTTTTCTTATGTTTCCTTTTTAACATAGATTTTCATTTCTGGATTCTGTTTTTTTTTTCAGTGTAATATTTACTGAAAAATACCGTTATTTTTCAAATAAATTTAATAAAATACTTTTTGTTATATTGCTATTGGCAACAGTAAATATATTGATGATAGAATTTATTTTTTTTAATTTGTGTTTTTCTTTCTAAAAGGTAATAAAAAGTTAATTTTAATTTTAATTTAGTTTACGATTAAAATAAAATAGAAGCAAATATAATTTTATGCTACAAAATTAATGAAGAAGTTAATTTCTTATGAATGCTGTTTAACTTTTAACTGTTCTACCAAAATTTCTTAAACTCGAGCATTTTAAGAAAAGGCTTCCATTACTTACACCATGAGTAGACTTAGAATACAGAACGCCATGCCAAGAATTCATTCATTCATAAACGTAATCATTCTTTGATGATAAAATTCAGATTTATCTAGAATACGATGTCAGGTCAAGTCACAGAAAAAGAACATTTTGATGTTTGAATAATTAAGAATTAAAATAACAATAATTAAGAATTAAAAAAATATGTAAAGGTGAATATTATGTATTATTTTTAATGACGAAGACAGAGTTAGCGTTCATGTTATTGTTGTGACAAATTAAATAACAGGATAATTTTGTACAAAATATGTCAACTGTTCTATGCTCATTGGTCCGTTAAATGCTTCTTTGTTAATTAATATCAGCTGGGGTTATTGATATTTAACTTTCGCTCTAACTCAGGCGCCCTGACAATTTGCATTCATTTTTTTGTTTGTTTGTTTGAAAGCTAATTAAACCTTTTCTAATTAGGAATATTTTGCAAAATACTGTTTCAGGTGTTGCTGCTTAAATGCCACTATATCAAAGACGAGAAAAAGAGAATTTTTTTTTAGATTGACCACTGCGTTTGCCGGATTTAGCACAACTTAGACGTTTAAGCATTAGTTACTGCTATTGGAGTTATCCCGGCCTAGCATTACTACTGAATAGAGTTCGATTCTCACGGAGAGCAACGTGATTGTCTTATGACTAAAATAATCTAAGATTAGGCAACTAGGTATGAAGAAATGGTTAACGAGTACGTATAGTTGACTATTACTACTGAGTTGTGAGTTCGATCCTCGATAAGTGCGACATATTTGTTTTCTTACGACAAAAATAATCTAAGCTTAATATGCAAAAAGTAGCTAGGTATGAAGTAATGGTTAATGAGCAAGTCTTATTAACCATTATTACTGAGTAGTGTATTCGACCCTCCGTAAGTGTGAAATAACGTAGTATGTAAAAAAATCTAACCTCAGTTTGTAAGAGACAACTAGGTATAAACAACATATTTTTCCCCAATTTTAGAACGATCCTAACAAAACTTGTTGGGAAACACTTTCATCCCGAACATCTCTAAGTCACCCTCCTGTTAGATACATCTCTGCAGAAAATCTTTATCGGTCGGTGATATTAATCTTTCTCGTCTCGAAGGATTTATTTTACCGGAAAAAGTTTACATCTCTGATCGCCGACATTTATCCAAGGCGAAATCATATTTTTCATCAAATACATTCATTATATCAACACTGATTGTTCCTCCAACAAAGAGAGGTACTTTACTCAAGGGAGGTAATTAGTTAACGCCTTTCAAAACGACTACGTCACACACCCTCGCCTTAGCATTATTGCTTCTTGCAATACATCATTCGTATTCTACGACGAAATCTTTTATCAGTGTCTTCTGTCATCTGACCATAATTTCAATTTAAAAATCATACTTTGATTAAAAGAGAAAGTAATTTACTAAGACGAAAGTGTATAGAAAGTACTTTGAACGATAGATCATCCACAGTAAATTTGCGTTCAGTTTCTTATATCGTATAACTTTCTCATGCCCATATCAATGTCACTGTCGTTCGACTGTCGTGCCTTTTCATCTTCTGCACCACATTTCATACTCTTTTTATGGCCGAAAGGGAAATGTTAAAATTTGGTGCATACAGCGTAACATTACGATTGGCTGTTTTTCCATTTAAGGGTCGCTAAAGATGTTATGTTGCAGTGGGGATTCGCTGTCACATGTGAGCAATGAGTAAGTTTTAAGGAAGCTGGAAAGAAAAAGGACGCTTCTACTTAGAATCAGAAAGAGACAGTTAAAATTTCTAGGGCACATAATAAAGCAAGAAATCGTGGAGCATCTGACACTCACGGGATATAGAAGGCAAGCGAAAAAGAAAAAAAAGAAGCGAATAAGAAGACATTGATTAAACTTAAATCAAAAACGAAGGATTCGCAGACATCTGTTTATACGGACTATTGTTCTTGTTTTAGTTTGAGGTCCTGCTCCTAAAAGTCTGTAAAACTATTTTTGATACACCATATATATATATATATATATATATATATATATATATATATATATATATATATATATATAAGCAAATATATGGATATAGATCCGACAGTATGAAAAAAATATATACGGAAAAAACAAAACAAAAATCCTTATATACAATTATGCTGTTTTAATGTTAATATGTCAACGTCTGACGTTTCGGTCTAATAAACCATCTTCAGGACATATTCATATTTATATATTATATTTTGAATATGTTTTTGTTTTGTTTTTGAATATATTTTTTTCATATATATATATATATATATATATATATATATATGAAGAAATATACTCTCAAGTTGAGGTATATTTATGGGATAAAGTGCACAATATCAGAGACAGAGCATGTGTAAATATAAAAGTGAACATTGAAGTCAACACTTAGAGGCGACTAGCTGTTTTATGCTTGATGTCAGGCCACCTGACGATTACATCTAGCATGAAACAGCCTGTTGCCTCTAAGTGTTGACTTCAATGTTCACTATATATATATATATATATATATATATATATATATATATATATATATATATATATATATATATATATATGTATACAGTGTAACTCGAATATAAGAGAGTTGTCGGGACCGGAGAAGAAGTCTCTTATATCCGTGTTTTTCTTATATCCGGGTTTGGTCTATTTTATATACACAGGCTCTCATTTGGGACCAGAGAAAATCTCTCTTATATCCGGGTTTTTCTTATATCCGGGTCTCTTATATCGGGTTACACTGTATGTGTGTGTGTGTGCATGCGTGTGTGTGTGTGTGTATACTATCCCCTTAAAACTATAAAAAAAAACAATCTTTAAGACTTTGAAGTACAGTAACCTAAGAAAACTTAAGAAAACTTCCAGAATTACCATGTTTTTCCATTTTAATTAAAATATTCACAATCTATCACATGTCTTATTAAAATATTTCCAGTACGTAAAACTTGATCGCACGATTAATAAGATGTTTAGTGAGACCCCCACTTAACGCCAGGCGTCGACCTCTAAGTCTACCTTCACTCCTTACATCGTATAGTCTACAAAAATTACTCACTTATACTTTCCACAAAAATTCACTAATTCTTCACAACTCTAATTGTTACAAACAACTAGTACAAAATTACTAGGTCTCATCAGTAATATAACACACGTGGAAAACATATTCCCCCTCCCCAAAGGTTCAACCTCATTTTTTATTTCTCGCTGTGAAGGGACACGGAAGATTCCAATTTTTAAGATTATCCTCGTCATGCTTTCCAGCCAACTTTAATCTTCAAAAATTTAAATACAATGTCAACCGCTATCTATTGTCCTCTTGATTACTCTTCTGTAATCAATACTTTGTTGTCTTTCTATTTTCTTATTCTTCCAACCCAGTAACCCCTTGTGTCTCAGTGGCTTTAATGATTTGCTTAGGGTGAACTTGATTATATATATATATATATATATATATATATATATATATATATATATATATATATATTAAAGACATTTTTGTCCAATTCTTAATGTATGATGTCATTTGTTTACATTTGATATGGTCATGAGCAGTTATGAATGTACGAGATTCATGGAAGATTGAAGTTTATAAACAGTAAATTCGACCTTGCCTACCGAACGCTCCTTTGTGGCCGAGTCGGTTAAGGCACGTCAGCGTAAATGACGGTTCCGTATAGGATGCAGGTTCGAATCCTGTCAAAGGACGAATATTCTCTATGAAAAATTTCTCGGACATTCAGGCCGTTAAATGTTATTTAATACTGTTTATTATAAAACGGAGCATTTACTTAAGTACTTGTATCTATAAAAAGAATGTTAAACATAAAAAATGTCTTTGATAAATTGTCGGACTTTGTCCAATTCTTAATATATATATAGAGAGAGAGAAAGAAAGGTTACGTTTTTAGATCTTATTAAAACTTGACAAACATGCGTAACTAAAAGTTTTATGCGAACTAATCCGTTTGTACTCTCGCTAGAATCGATAGTCAAATGCTTAAAATGAAGTCAAAACGATTATCCCGCCAGTATATGTACCTGGAAGCAGCAACTTCTACCATCTCTCTTCCTTATTTGTATGTGTGTGAAAGAGTATTGTCTTGTATTAATATACTTTCTTGGTTTAAAGCTTCTTGGGAGTGACCTTTACCATAGACCATCTTCAGGACAACTGCAAGAATTCGAATATCCATGAAAAGAATTATTCAGTAAAAAGAAAAAAAAAATTTCAATTTTTTTTTGTAAAAAAATTGATTTATCTATTTTAAGCCATTGTCGATGTCAGCTCGATTAACTATTAATATTCCAGTATTTTGAATGAATCGTTATAATATATTATTGAGATATAACGAAAAAAAAATTTCTATTATTAAATATTTTACGAGTCTTTTGTATCGTGTGGAATAAGAAATAAAAAGAATACTGGAAATGCTTGAACACACACGCACACATATATATATACATACATACATATATATATATATATATATATATATATATATATATATATATATATATATATATATGATAAAAATATAGTTTTAAGTTATACTATATTTATGGGTAAAAAGGTCTAATATCATGTATAAAGTTTATATAAATATAAACATTGAGGCCAATACCGAGTGGTGACAGTTTGTTTCATGCTGGAACGCGATCTTCAGGCCATGTGTTTTGTGTAATGAATCAACTATATATATATGTTGTTTAATGGGGGCATTAAGGGTAGCAAGTATAATAGGGTAAACCGGAAATCCCAGACCTTGCAACCCATAATATGCCATGGATCAGCAAATATAAATAGTCGAACCACTACATAACATTCATGTCCTGAAGATTGCGGTCAAGCATAGAACAAAACGTCACCACACAGTATTGACAGTATTTCATATATAGAATCGAATTTCGATTCCAAAGAAATAAATTATAATCACCATGAACCCTTAAAGTTGTCTGTTTCTTAATATAATTAATATTTCCTCTCCTCCCTGGAATTATCCATACGGATTACCAAACATATATATATATATATATATATATATATATATATATATATATAAAAGGCTCAAACACTAATTCCATTACATTGGAATCGTAATCACGATCCTATTAATCAAACCTACAAAAATATAATATCGCACAATATATTGCTAGAATTAATACAACAGAGCTATTAATTAAATGTATATATGAATAAATAATTTTCATGGAAGCGTAATCATGAACCCTGTGCATAAAACTCGAGTCGTGCTACTGGTGATGGATAATATATATATATATATATATATATATATATATATATATATATATGTATGTGTGTGTGTGTGTGTGTGTGTGTGTGTGTATTCAGTTGTATGGATATGAGTTTGTAACTCTGGGTTTCGAGCATATATATATATATATATATATATATATATATATATATATATATATATATATATATATATATATAAAGGTACTACACCTGTCTCGGAAAACCTTCGGTTTCTTGATTTGCTAATGGTCAAATCAATTTCGAAGGAAAAAAAGGTTTTTTAAAAAAGAAAGAGCTAGGAACATGAATGTCTGTCGAAAATGATCGTACATCATACAGGTCTAAAGCCCAAAGAAAAAAAAAACCGATACGAGTAATCAACTAACTAAAAAAGTGCTCAATGCAAAATTAGAGCAGACCTAGAGAGCCAGACAAACCTACCAAGGTTTCACCTAAGGTGTGACTATATATATATATGTGTGTGTGTGTGTGTGTGTGTGTGTGTGTGTGTGTGTGTGTGTGTGTTTTGATTGTCCCATCTTCATAGATAACTGCCGCCTTGTCCATCAACACCTACATTCAATCTAAATCATTGTTTCCTTTCGAATGACTTCGAAGGTGGCTCTTCAAACCAGCAGCTGATTTGCAAGGCCTATAGCATAGGTGACAGATTTGCTCCAAAGTTTTCACGGAGTTAAGCGGATGTAGCTGTGGTAGGTCAATCCTTTGTGCATCACAATATGTCTCTTCAATCCAGATACCGAGTCTCATACTTCCCTGCAGATCACACGTGCAGTATCACCGTCTCGTGAAGGTAACACAGAGTGAAGTTGTCTCTCACGTGGTGTCAGATGATTAAGACACCTAGCTTTTGACAGTAGGATACAACCACATGTCTCGCATTTCCAGCTTGCAGTGCTGTTGTCCAAACTTCCGGTAATCCCTTTTTAGTGCTGCATGTGCTAAATTCTTTCCTTTTGCTGACTTACATCCTTCTACAACAGCCCTGCACCACTCATTGCGATCACTAACAAGGTTTTCCCAGTCATCCACCCCACCCTAAGCTCTTTTACACACACACACACACACACACACACACACACACACACACACACATATATATATATATATATATATATATATATATATACACTCGACTCTCCCGTCGAATTCGAGGGTCAAGCAGATCGGTTCCTAGGAAACTGATAGCCCGACGTCAGCACAGGTGATATGATTATAGTGGTGAAGGTTTAGTGCAGAACCATCCACACTTTTTGAAGGGCCGAATACAGAGACCTGGTGCACTGCGTGCCACCCTTCGCAGGTTTTGAATTTAGTGTTGTCCTTCTCCTAGAACCAGTTGCCACCCAACACTATAGAACCCAGTCTGTCCTGCTGGAGGTATAAGAGGATTCACACGTAAGTGAATGTAATGGATTCAACTGGAATTCGAACTCGGCTCTCAATCCAAGTGTCTATCCATTACCCCACCGTGCCTCCTTCCCCTCTCTCTCTCTCTCTCTCTCTCTCTCTCTGTATATGTATATATATATATATATATATTTTTGTGTGTGTGTGTGTAAAAATATATAGAAAATAGGAAAGAACTTTGGAATCATATTTTTAAATAAATAATTATATATATATATATATATATATATATATATATAAAAGAAAGAGGTTATAGTGGTTCCAACGAGAGAAAAGTGTGTATATTAAAAAGAAGAGAAGAGAGGTGCCGCAAACGTTTTGGGTTGTAATGTGGATCTTTTAATACAAAGAAAGAAAATGTCTTTCTTGAATTCAAGAAAGACATTCGGATTACTACCACAAAAACAGAGAATGTCTCATATCGAGAATATTTAACATTGAAAAACATAAGGAAAAAAAATTAATTATTTTTAATAATATGTGGAAATCTCCACTTTTACCTGAAGACGGTCACGAGACCAGAAACACGTGTAGTAAAATTTTGGAAAATAAAGCATAATCTTCAAAAAAAAAAATCCACATTCCAACCAAAACGTTTGCGGCACCTCTCTTCTTTTATATATATATATATATATATATATATATATATATATATATATATATATATATATATATATATGAAAAATAACTCCGTATTTAATGTATTATGGACTCTCTTGTTTTATCAAAATTATAGTTAGGCGGGAGATTCTATTATACATAAAAAATGGAGTTATTTATCATTCAACCTGTATATCACAGTGACAATAACATATCTGTGCATATGTTTGTGTGGGGCGCCTGTATCAATGAGTGTGCATGGATGTGAGTATTTATATGCGTGTGAATGCCTTTCTGTGCGTGAGTGTATGTGGCTGTATGTGTGTGTTTATCGGTGTTTATGCGTTCTTATGTCTCCGGCTAAAAATTCTGCCGCCATTGTGGAGGACTTTTGCTATCAATTGGGGTAGGTGTATTTAGTCTTTAACGGCATTGCAACTGAGTGACTCAATGATTACCAGGCTTGAAAAATCAAATATCACAACACATCATGCAGTTGATCGGAGAAGTAAATTAGACGTCCATTTGTAACACACACGCGCACACACACGCGCACACACACACGCGCGCGCACACACGCGCACACACACACACGCACTGGGTATACCTGCCTTGTGCGCACATATTGAAAAGTCTTATGCCGAAATCCGCCTTTTTTGATGCTTGTGCTTAAAGTACTGTGCCACAGCCACCCAACCCTCAACTTTTGTTATACAATATCGAGATGATTATATATATATATATATATATATATATATATATATATATATATATATATATATATGTGCTTTTTTTTACTGTGCTTATTTCATCAAATGAATACGTTTTGTTTTTTTTGCATTTGTCTTATTTTTTCAAACATTTTTGGGTTTTACAATCTCCCGATTTGTAACACATCGACCATCTTCTTGAAAATTGTCTTTCCTGATTAATTAAAAAAGTAAAAAAAAAGAAAGAAAAATCCAGGTATCGAAAGAATTATAGGATTAATTCCCTTACAGCTCGAATCCGGAAAAAAAAACGTGTAGCTCACATAAGCACACACACACACAGAGTAGACGGAAGGTGTGAGAGAAGGAGTAGAGAGTGAGAGGGGGAGTGAAGAGACAGAAAGATGGAGAGAGGAAGGATGTAGTTAGTTAGTGAGAGAGGAAGGGGGAGAAAGAGAATAGATGTCGGGAGCGAAAGGGGGAGTTAAATTGATAGAGAGATAATGCGAGGAAGGATGTAAGGAGTGAGTGAGAAAGCGAGGGGAGAAAGAGATAGTGGGTGTAGGGAGTAGGAGAGGGAGTGCAGTGTTAGAGGTGGAGTGGTGATATAGACAGAGGAAGTGAATGAGACACGGATGGAGGGGAAGAAAGAGAGAGAACACCTTTAAAAGAAAAATGGCATCGATTTATGTGCGGTTCTTTATGGCCCTGGAAGATGGTTGCAAAGAAAGGTGAATGGTCAGAGATAGTTGCTTTCATGCCTTGTAAAATATTCTGGGCAGCGTATTGTGTTTGGTGCACCTCGAAAACAGGCCAGGACTCAGAAATAGTTCATTTGTTAATAGCTACTTAAGCCAGGAATTATGTCCACGAGGAGACATTATCTATCTATCTATCTATCTATCTATCTATCTATCTATCTATCTATCTATCTATCCCAGTATACATATCTATCTATCTATCTATCTATCTATCTATCTATCTATCTATCTTATTTTAAATCATTTAATCACAAGCAAGGCGATAAAGTCACTAAGATACAAAAGGTTACTGAATGTGAAATAATCCGAGGAAAAAATTAAGGACAGGGGCCAATAAAAGATGGTCATCGCTAAGCAATTCTAAATATTTATCTGAGAAAGCGATCGTATGGAACTGGCAGTTTAGATATTTTCTGATGGAGGCATGCATAACATCTATCTGGAAGACTCGATCTGACGAGGTTAGTTAAGAAGATGGCTCGAGGTTTTCAGTTAATGTTTTGTTTGTGTAGCAACATGTGGTGTTGGGCGAAACTATCCCTAGTGCAACCTATTCTACGTTCAGTTTCCTTATCTGCTAAACTAAATTTGTTATAACTGATCCATATACTGATCTGTTTGAAGTGTTTAGTATTTACTTTTTACCGATTCCACGCCAGGAATTTTTTTTTTATCTTAATGAGATTATGATATGTAAATTTCTTTATATTACAATAGATTTTAGAAAGATTATATGACCTCAAAAGAGATTTTTTCTTAAACAACACACTCTGTGCATTAATCATCCAATTAAAAGTGAAAGTAATTTACTAAGAGGAAAATGTATAGAAAGTGCTTTGATTGCTAGATCGTCCGCGTTAAATTTGCGTCCAGGGTCTTACAACATTTCATTTTTCTAAGCAGATCACCTATTACCAAGGTGTATGATATTTAATAAGAAAATTGATCAAAACAATGACAAAAGCATAAGGAGATTGAAGGAAATCGGCTAGAATAAATGCTCAGACACTTAGAAATTAGAAATTTCAGCGTTCCAACATCTGCGTTTTTTTTGTTCTTTATCTTATCATTCTGTCGGATTCTGATCTATTTTTATTGCGTATATATCTATCTATCTATCTATCTATCTATCTATCTATCTATCTATGTGTGTGTGTGTTCATTATTGTTATGGCCCGGTTCCTTGTACCACGGTGATAGTCCAAGGTAGAACCAATAAAGAAGAACACGAACACAGGTATGGAATAACACAGATATATTACAAACAGGAATATATACAGAGAAGTAGAAGTGTTAGTATGAACAATCAGGTTTAGTAGAGAGAACAATGTAGTCTCGACCAGTATCACTATTCCAATGTAATTATTTGAACGCGACTCTATTTTCAGACTGCCTCTGACTCGACTCTTGACTCGACTTGAACTACCGACTCCACTTGAACTACTGTATATATTTAGTTACCCCCCCCACCACGTAGGCATCATGTGGCACAAGGCCGGTTTAACGTGGGATCACCGAGCCCGTGGGCTCGGCCAAAAATGTGCCCATCGAACCAGTATAAACGGGTTCAGGGTCGGTTTATCTCCCCGAAAGAGACTCCGCCCTTCGGCGTAGCCTCGTTCGGGTTTCTCCCCGCCCGAAGGCAGAGAGTTCAACCGATCTGTTGAGCGACTGACAATATTCAGTCTCCCCGCAATGGTGCAACATGTGACACAAGGTCGGTTATTTATTGTGGGCTTCCCGAGCCCGTGGGCTCGGCCCAAAAATATGACCATTGAACCCGTATAAACGGGTTCAGGGCCGGTTTTACCTCCCCGAGGGAGACTCCGCCCTTCGGCGTAGCCTCCTTCGGGTTCCTCTCCGTCCGTAGACAGAGAGTTGAACCGAACAGTCGCTCAGAAAGTGAGCGAATGACGATATTCAGTCACCCCCCCCACGAGGGTGTCATGTGGCACAAGGCCTTTTTAACGTGGGCAATTCCCAAGCCATTAGGCTCGGCCAAAAATAGCCCATTTGAACCCGTATAAACGGGTTCAGGGCCGTTTTACCTCCCGAAGGAGACTCCGCCCTTCGGCGTAGCCTCCTTCGGGTTCCCTCCGTCCGTAGACAGAGAGTTGAACCGAACAGTCGCTCAGAAAGTGAGCGAATGACAATATTCAGTCACCCCCCCACGAGGGTGTCATGTGGCACAAGGCCTTTTTAACGTGGGAATTCCCGAGCCATTAGTCTCGGCCAAAAAATAGCCCATTTGAACCCGCCTAAACGGGTTTTGGGCCGGTTTAACCTCCCCGAAGGAGACTCCGCCCTTCGGCGTAGCCTCCTTCGGGTTCCTCTCGCCCGTAGGAAGAGAGTTGAACCGAACAGTCGCTCAGAAAGTGAGCGAATGACTCCCTGCCTACTCCTTAGGCGCAGTATTTATTAAATATGGAATAGTCCATTATTATTATTATGGGTAAGATCCCATCACAATTATCTATCTATCTATCTATCTATCTATCTATCTCACTCAGTCTCTTCATTTTCTTTCTTTCTTTTTCTTTCTTTCTCAGTCTCTTCATTTTCTTTCTTTCTTTGCTTTTTCTTTCTTAATTTCTTTTTATCTCTCTCTCTTTCTCTCTCTCTCTCTCTATCTATCTATCTATCTAGATAGATAGATAGATAGATAGAAAGAAAGAAAGAAAGAAAGAAAGAAAGAAAGAATGAATGAATGAATGAAAGGGAAATAGATTCTCAGAAATTATAAATAAATCAATTGATTAATCAATGGGGTTATGTAAACTTAGCGACGGATAGATAAGCTGATAGGCATCGCAATCTATTTACGTAAACTAGATGAAAAGTAGAGATGGGAAGACAAATAGGTCCAATCGAGGAGCATATATTCGGTAACTATGTCGCTGGCTCAAATAGATAACCATATGCGATTTGTTTAATGATTTTACAAGACGTCTGTACATACAAGAATCAGGAAGATTTTACAAGACGTTTCTACATACAATAATCAGGAAGCTCTGTGGTGCCAGTCTCCAAACGAGAGTTTAATTGGAAAATGTTCTTGAAAACGATGGAATTTATTCCAGGCTAGCCTAGAAGCCGCTCTTCGGGGTGATTTCGGCTAGCCTCTGCAGTGTGCTCTAGGATCTTTAGACTTTTACGTCCAGCGTTTTAAGTTATAAGAATTTAGAAATAATAAAATTATTTTATCTTTATTTGACACCTTAATTCGGCGTAATCTTTCTTCGTATACGCAACTGATCTCCGGAGTTTGTTTACATTTATTTTGTGTGCAATTTTTCTTTTCTTTTTTAAATCTCTTAACTCTTTATGATCCCTTCATATAAAGCCACTCTTAAAAGATACTAGAAGCAGAGCCCGGCGTTTCCCGGGGATGTAACAGTAAGAGATATATCAAGTATCGACCATCATAAAGACTGAAAAATAAAATTGACAAAGATTATTGTTTAAGGTTGACGGACACGCATGTCTTAATTAGTTTTTTTTTTACGAATTGGTCAGACCCAAACTCAAACAAAAACATTGTTTTCTATCGTTATGAGTCTATCGATTAAATAGAATTTTATTATAAACAATTGTCTTGTAAATGGAATTTTTAAAGCATTCTGAATGTAAAAATAAAGAAAAAAGTGTGCAAGACAATAAGAAACACTACCTGCCAAAAAAGAGTGAAGTTTTGTTGAAATCGGTTGAAAAATGTAGGAAATCCGATCCCATATATAAACGAACACACACACACACACACACACACACACACACACACACACACACACACACACACACACACACAAACAAACAACCTGGGTTTTATAATAAGTATAACTTGATGTGAGTTGTCCCCCTTTCATTCTGGCGACAGTGATGTCTCTTAATCATGTTTTTAAATTGATTTCGTGCAAAAACAATTGTGTTTTTCAATTTTTGGCGCTGTCAGAACCACCGCAAGGTGATTTTACGTAGTCCTGTGAAGTTTTGTTGAAATCGGTTGAAAATGTAGGAAATCCGATCCAATATATAAACGAACAGACACACAACCTGGGTTTTATAATAAGTATGATTAAGGAAGTCGAACTATGTAATATTTCGAATACGTCACAGTACGCGTGCTAGAAAAAGAACGAAAAAAAAAAACATATGAGAAACATACAGTGCCCAGCTTAAATTTTAATGACGGTTTAATTAGACGATATCAATTGAAATTGCGATGAAAAGCGAAATTAAAGTTAAAACTTTAATAAAGAAATGTTTTTTTTAACCTTTCACTCTGTTCGATATTTAAAATAGTTATTTATTTAATTTTTAATCAGATTCTTCGAGATCGAAAAACGGACGCACAAATTGACCTTGAACTCTCTCACGCATGCACACCAATGTATAAAGTTCTTGCTCACTTTTATTGTTTATAATAGTGCATGGAAAGAAAGTGTGTAGAATGTGGCTGTTTCGCAACATTGTAGATTGTTCCATCAGTGACTATGGCTTTTGTACCAATTAGGTCTCATTTAAGCAAAAACGGAGACCTAACAGACTTCATTCGCAACATACTCGTAGCAAATAGAAATGTAACAGCCCCGTCCACATGTAAAAAGGCTAAAAATAATGCAAGCATTATTAATAAAAAAAAGAACTGAATAACTTCAACTATGAACACGGCCACAACGTGCTTTTGAAAATAAAATAAAAAAACATTGTTACACTATTTACATTGTTCGGACTATCGTCCTCAACTTTGTTGCCATATTTATCACAATGTTTCGGCCGTTGTACGCTCCGGCTTTCTTCAGGTTTGGAATGTCGAACTGAACCCTTTATTTAACTCGCTGGGGTAGACTGTTCTAGTTCCACGTGCCATGTGTCCTGACAAATGGCACAGTGGATAAGGGCGTTAGTTAGATCCAATGACAGGACACAAAGAGAGGCGAATTAACATGAGATAATTGATAACTGACATCAATTAGACATGGCACGTTGACCTAGAACAGTCTACACCAGCGAGCGAAATAAAGGGTTCAGTTCGACATTCCAACCACCTGGAGAAGGCCGGAGCGTACAACGGCCGAAACGTTGTGATAAATAGGGCAACAAAGATGAGGACGATAGTCCGAACAATGTAAATAGTGTACATAATACCTCATCTCATAAATATAGACAAAAACGTTGCTATACATAAAAGGTTCATGTATTCAGTTAAAGGTAAAAATAAAATCATCCTTGAATAGCAGAAAGCGCTTGGATGTACAGAATATTCGTACAATTTCTGTAGAATTTGTGTCCAGGTATAAAAGAACACAAGAAAAATTAAATAAAATCTTAACCGCAGTACCTTGTCAGTTGCTTTTAATGAAACCTATTTATAATTTGTCCCTAGAAAAGTTACCAGAGATACAATGAAACATTTTCGGTTGGCACATACATGGCATATCTACAAAGATGATTTTTAAGTCTTGAGGGAGATTTACATATACGTTGACAGACGGAACAGGTAAAATTGTTGTTACGGGTGACAAATGCTAGCTGGATCTTGGTAACCTAATGGTTTTTCACGTGGCATGCATATGAATGTTGTTAATCTGTCAAAAGCTTACATGATCTAATTGAGCTTTAGGCAGACTAACCATGAGGAAGAAAAATGTTAATAATAAGGGGAGGGGCAACTCAAGAGAAGTATAAGGGAGTCGGATGAAAAATTTAAAAATTAAAAAAAAATAAAGGGGAGAGGCAAACCAAGAGTAGAAGGAATTTAAGCTAGGGGAGGTAGAAAATATATTAATAATGAGGGGAGGGGGGAAGGCAAGAACACAGTGAATACAAGGGGGTGAAATATATGTATTTTCATCAAAGTTCATATGAACCCAAAATGTACATTCCAATGTGTTTATGGCTTGACATCACTTCAGACATCTCATTTTAGTTTTGGTCTGGATACGACATGATTGTCAGTTTCTCCTCCTGGCACAATCTACACATATTATTACCAATGTTGTAAGGGTTGGCTTTCCTTAAAATACTCCAGAGCACACTTGGGCTTTTATTTTTCTTTCATTTCCCACACATGGTTGATTAGTTTTTTTACAGTTTCTATATTTTGCCAATTTTAATGATGACTGGTGGTTGTACCGTCTTGACCGGAAAAACTTATATATATATATATATATATATATATATATATATATATATATATATATATAGGATAAAAATATAGTCGTAGGTATGCTATATTCATTGGTAAAAATGATCAGTATAAAGGATAAAGTGTATGTAAGCGTAAACGTTTACACTGAGGACAAAGCCGGGCGGTAGAAGTCTGTTAAACGCAATCTTCAGACCATGTGAGTTGAGTTGAGCAAAAACACATATCCTGAAGATTGCCTTCAATCCTGAAACAGCCTGTCGCCGCTTTGTGTTGACTTCAGTATACTCCCCATATATATATATATATATATATATATATATATATATATATATATATGTATGCGTGTGTCATTCGCAGACGGTACTGCTTCGCTGTATTACAGCTCCTCAGTGCAACAAGAGAACCGGATACCTCAAGCCCGGATCGAAACCCAAGCGATTTAATGTCAGTCAGAGTTTACACCACTGAGCCATCTTTACTCGACAGAACGAATCAGCCAAATCTAGCGTATTGTTTTTACAAACGTAAACAAACGTCAAGCAGCCATAGTGCTCCATTCCTTTTACTGAAGAGCTTCGCATTTACGCAGGTCACTGCTGTTTTTAGAATTAGTGCTCAATATGTGTTTGTGTGTGCATGTTTGTGCGTGTGTGTATGTATGTGTGTGTGTGTTTGTGTCAAAGTTGAATAGCTTCTTACAGACAACGTGTTTCGCTTGTGAGTGCTAGATAGGCCTCTGCGCTGATCTCACAATTCTCTACGATAAAACTCAGACCGGGTTCGTACACAGTATCACCGACCATCGCAAAGCAATAGTAGCAAAATTCTCTATACGAAATAATAGAGGTAAAAAAAAACCCCAGAGTGGGCTGTTTAAAATCCAGAAAACGTTTAATAGTTTCAATACGAAAAAAAAAAAAAATTCGTTGGATCCGATAAGGTTATTCATTACATTTTCTCAAAAAAATTCCAACGCATCTCCCTTACACACAGGTTTGTTTTTCATTTCGACTCGACGACACCTGCCACATAGAGGCAGAACGCGTCGTCTGTACAAGCCTTTCCACTTTGTTTCGTTATCTCCACTTTTATTTGGATACCACTCTGCACCCTACTTACACCTCCATATATGTATTATTAAATACGAAGACAAGATAAGAATACCCTTTTAAAAATTTTATGTAATTTTTGTTGCTTTTGCACAGATTGGATGAATATATACACATTGTCCATAGCTCTTTTTGTTGGCGCTTATGATCACGAGACTTCTCTGGTCATTCTCAAGAATAAAACATATGGGTGTCTGGCGAAGATGAGATGATGAAGTGAAACTGAGCTCGCATCTGCATTTGTGATGGAGAACGTTATTGTTATTAAGTAATTTAAATCAAAAAGCATCTTTCGAAAAAATCAATGAATGCCGCAGTGTTAGCAGCTCAAGCTCTGTTACATGGATTTTGGAAAATTAATTAAAAAAATTAATTACAAAAATTAATTAGTGAAAATTTTTAAAATCTCGTTTCCTGTAGTAAAGGATACGTTATTTAATGTAATTTTATTTTTGAAAGTTTCACTTTAAGTGCTCCAAGAATTTTATGTCTCTGTTGGCAATTAATGTTGCATATCGACCATTATGGATACTGATTTTGTAAGAACAGTTTAAGTACTGCATTTTGGTCAAATAGATTGTAAGTTAATATACGAGAGTGTGTTGTAGTGGAATGACCAATATAAGCCAATTTTTGTTTGGAGTTGCAATCTCCTAAGAATTTGTATATTATGTTATTTTTGTATAGTGGGTTTCATAGATCTGGTGTTATTAGTGATAAGAATCAATGCTTATATATATAAAGATTATTTGAAAGATTATTACCCGTAGAACAACATTTTCGCCTACAAAAACACGATTTTAAAACCCATGCCAAATATCACCATAATTGAGAAAATAGAAATGTTCAGAGCAGATAACATTAGAAAGATTTTAGAAAGCCATGAAAATAAGTGGATTCGGCGCCTAAAAACGCTCCATCCAGACGGGCTTAACCAGAAATTTAACAACATAGAATTAATATATAACTCCACAAATCAGGACCTACCCACATTTCTCACCCACACAAGACCGACATGCTTGCGGAGGTGTTGGGGCCTCATAGTTATACACACACCCATACTAATCTACACACTTACACACATCATACTCACTCCCTAATGAGATAAAGGATAACACACACCCATACTAATATACACACACATCATACTCACTCACTCCCGAAGAACCAAATACTACACACACTTAACAGATACATTCCCTTTCCAAGAACCAATAAAATTGTCAATATGACCAAGGGAATTCAGAGCTGTATGAATCAATCCAGCTCTTATCTTAACAACTTAAAAG
The DNA here is from genome assembly GCA_903632075.3 of Acanthosepion pharaonis. Lineage (NCBI taxonomy): Eukaryota > Metazoa > Mollusca > Cephalopoda > Sepiida > Sepiidae > Acanthosepion > Acanthosepion pharaonis. The sequence goes on from CAHIKZ030005532.1 coordinate 1,242,216, forward strand.
AGACTGTTTGACGAACACTAGGGCTGACCAAAATTCATGTTAAAAAAATAAAAAAAAAACAAATGTGAACTACAAATTTTCTCCATTGTCATTCATTTCTGTATTTCACTGCTACCAGCAAGCAGAATTTTTCTTTCTCCTGATGATGGCCATGTTGGCCGAAACTAGTCAAGGAATCTAACTGAAATAATAAAAACGAAAGAATATTAATATACAATACAGTGTGTCTGAAGATATTTATTCTTTAATAATTTTGATTGTTCAAAACACACAGCCACACACACACACAAACACACACACACACACACAGATAGATAGATAGATAGATAGATAGATAGATAAACCTAGTGAGCCAGACAAACCTACCCAGGTTTCACCTAAGCGGATCGTCAGGGAAAACCAGCTTAGGTGAAACCTGGGTAGGTATGTCTGGCTCACTAGGTTTATCTAGGTCTGCTCTACAGTTGTATTGAGCTCTTTTGTTAGTTAGTTGATTACTCGTGTCGGTTTTTTTTTCTTTGGCCTTCAAATCTGTATGTGTGCGATTTTTTTCGACAGATTTTCATGCTTCTAGCTCTTTCTTTGTTTTAAAACCTTTTTTTCCTTCGAGATTGATTTGATTATTAGCAAATCAAAAATTCGAGGGTTTTTCGAAACGAGTATAGTTACCTATATTTGCATATATATATATATATATATATATATATATATATATATATATATATATAATTCCTAAAGAGCTAGAATCTATCTACCTAGGTTTCAACTACTGAATCATCTGGGTAATTTTCTTTTAATTTTGCTATACTTAGTATATTGAACATTTTTACGTTCAAATTAGGTAACTCCATCGGTGTTTTTTTTCTTATTTTGGCTAGAATTTGCGGTACTGTTTGATTTTTTTCAAGCAGTACGGATGCTTTTAGTCTTTTCATTTTTTATTGATTTTTTTCCCAAATATCAGTTTGTCTATTATTTTTTTATTTACAAATTGTTTTATCTGTTGTTTTTTTTCACGTCGCCAGAGTTATAGTTTTAAATATATATATATATATATATATATATATATATATATATATATATATATATATATATATAAGATAAAGTTAATTGGTAATCTGTATGGATAATTACAGGGAGAATATAAATCCTGAGAGCTCAATGTAATAAACAGAGCAAGTAATAATTAATTAACAAATCGGAGACTTCAGAAAGATCCTGCTAACATTTCGCGAAATTGAATTCTCGAAATATTTTTTTCGTAGAATTGAGAATTCGATTTCGTGAAATATTGCCATGGCTTTCTGAAGCCACCGATTTGTTAATTATATATATATATATATATATTTTGAACAATAAAAAATATTAAAAAATTAAAAAATTATTAAAAAATTTAAAAAAATTATTAAAAATCTTCAGACACACTGGGTTGTAGATTAATATTCTTTAGTTTTTATTATTATTATTTCATTTAGATTCCTTGACTAGTTTCGGCCAAAATGGCCATCATCGGGAGAAGAAATATTTCTGCTTGCTGGTAGAAGTAAACTACAGAAATGAATGTCTTGATGGAGAAAATGAACTTTTGTCTGTAGTTTTCATTTGTTTTTTTTATTTTTTTATCTTTTTAACGTGAATCTTTTAACATTCCTTGTGTTGGTCAAACAGTCTCTTTTAAGATGTTATTTGAGATAAGAGCTGGATAGATCTATGCTTCTCTGAATTCCCGTGGTCAGTTTGACAGTTTTATTGGTCCTGAGAGGGGATGTGTCTCTGTTTAGTGTTTGTGTGTGTTATTTGGTTCTAGGGGGTGAGTGAGTATGATATGTGTAAGCGTGTGTATTGCTGTGGGTGTGTGTTATTATTTGGCTCATTAGGGAGTGAGTGAGTATGATGTAAGTGCGTATATTCGTGTGGGTGTGTGTATAAGTGTGAGGCCTCCACACCTCCGTAAGCATGTCCGTCTTGTGTGGGTGAGCGATGTGGGTAGGTTTTGATTTGTCGAGTTATATATTAGTACTATCTATATTGTTAAATTTATGGTTTAGCTCGGTTTATATATATATATATATATATATATATATATATATATATATATATATATATATATATAATAATAATAATAATAATAATAAAAATAATAATAATAGTAATACTCGGTTGTAAAAAGCTCGGATAGCATAACTTACATATATGTCAAAACAAATCGGTACCCGAGAAAAAATCGGAAAAAAAAGAAGTAAAAACATTTGAACAGGGTGAAACAAATCATCCAGTGCCTTAAGACTTTAGTCCAAAGAAAAAAAAAAAACAAGCGAATAGAAAGCTAAAACTTAGTGTTCAATACGTTAAGTATAGCGAGAATAAATAAAATAAAATGAAATAAATTCTAAAGAGCCAGGAAGACTTACCTAGATTTCACCTCAACGGATCTTCAGGGTAAGCTGGCTAAAAAAAGGAAATGACGAAACAGTATTTATTGATAAACCATTGAAAACATATAACCATCTGATAGACGAAGACAAAAATAATTTTTTATATATATATATATATATATATATATATATATATATATATATATATATATATATATATATATAATTTCATCCTTACAGGGCTCCACATATGCTATGTGAGATTGGGGGTGTCGAGGAGCTCGGTACCATCTCTTAATTGATGTTATTCATAGTTACACTCTGAACCGGGGTGGTATCATCTTTTAGGGTCCCACCTATGGGCAAATAGTGAACACTCAAAGACAAAACTACGGAAGGATAAAAAAAAA
>CAHIKZ030005532.1:1250000-1260000 GCA_903632075.3 Acanthosepion pharaonis
TGTTCGGGGTCCACAGCATCACGTACAGGCGTTTCGTTGGGTCGATCCAGTTTCATAGCAGTCCTTTCATTTCTAGTCGACAGACTTTGCCGTCTTCTTCATTTCAGTGGGCAGTCCATTTGGAATCGGGACGAGTTGCCCAGCGATGTTCACCTGTCACTGATCAGACGGAAACTGAAAATCCTTTTTTAGATTTTTGCTGTCCCCAAAGACAGTCATGTGGGTTGACCGGGTACGAAGGAGGATGGGGCGCAAATCACGCAGTGTTTGTGTGATGGCCAAAATTTCAATCCGCGCTTACTAGGGTCTGATCACGTGAATCGCAGCAGGAGATCCTGATAGTGCCTGGAATTCACTTATGGTCAACCGCCTGATAGCTGCGAAATTTTGGAACCAGGTCATTCTCGCGTCGGGTCACTTCAAAGTTCACGGGCCCTTGGCTTGTGGGTGGAAGAGGAGGCAAAGAGGGAAAGAATTTGTGAAGAGAAGAGGAGGGTATGGCTGATCATAGAACGTATTCGCTCGCAAGTTGGAAACATTGGATTTTATCTATTTTTATTTATTTATTTTTTTATTTATTTTTCTTTTATATTTAACTAATTTTCGACTAGAATTTGAGATTTTACTTTGGGGTGCTTTTTAGTCTTACGCCTATATGGTTAATGAAATCGTGGCTACGTCACAATATATATATATATATATATATATATATATATATATATATATTAAAAAGAAGAGAAGAGAGGTGCCGCAAACGTTTTTGGTTGTAATGTGGATTTATTTAGAAAAATATTTATGTATGTATATGCGGATGTTGACAACTTAAGAAGTACGTGTGTGTGTGTGCGTGTGTGTGCGTGTGTGTACTGATTCCATGTAGCTTGGGAAATATGTGTGTATATATATGTGTGTGTGTGTGTGTGTGTACTGATTACTTGTGGTGGGATAGTGTGTATGTGCGTATGTGTGTGTATGCGTGTATAGGTACAAATAAGTTTACGAATTCCTCGTAGTAAGACAGTATATGTATGGAGGGGGAAATATACGCACGCATATATACACGCATGCTGACAGAAACGCACCAAAATGGAAACAGATCCAAGAGCACATAGGGGTCAGTAAAACATTAAAAGATAAAATGCCGATAACTAATTTATCATCTCGCTGGACCAACCTTAATTGTTTTATGACCCTTCGCGCAGAACTCTTCATTGACAATTCAAGAAAGAAATTCAGATTACGAACACACAAACAGAAAATATCTCATATCGAGAATATTTAACATTGAACATGAGGAAACATTAATTATTTTTAATAATATGTGTAAATCTCCACTTTTACCTGAAGACGGTCACGAGACCAGAAACACGTATCGTAAAATTATGTAAAACAAAGCATAATATTTTTTTTCTAAATAAATCCACATTACAACCAAAAACGTTTGCGGCACCTCTCTTCTCTTCTTTTTAATATACATACTTTTCTCTCGTTGGAACCACTACATTATATTTCTTTTTATATATATATATATATATATATATATATATATATATATATATATATATATATATATCTGTGTGCATGAAAGAAGCGTCCACTTTCCTATTCGACTATTGCAGCTGACCCTTATAAATTATTGTCGACTAGAAATTCCTAGTTTCTTCCGCATAGAATAAAAAGAGGAGAAATATATTTGGCGTTCCAATGAATACATTGGCTTAAGACGAGATTCACACACGTTCAACTGACTACATTTATCCACTTGTAAAATAATCAAAAGAAACCGCCCATCTAAATTCATATTTTTGTTTCTCTAACCAGTTCCTGTCTATTTTGCATGTGCTGGTGATGTAATGAGAAGTCAGAGAGTTCAGTTGGGATTCTGGTATAGTTTCTTACATTTCATTTAGGCGCAAATACCCTTGGGTAAGGCATGAATCCATCTTTCCTGTCTGTCAAATAGTTGAACCTGGATTTCGGAAAACCAATGTTATGATCCTAAAAAATTGTTAATGCAGTATTAAGCATTGGGGAAACTTGAATTCTGGAATTGTGGAGTGCCCCCGGACAAATTTGACTAGCGGAAAGCTGATTCGCAGAATTTTAGGGCTCCAAAATCTCCTTTAACGCCATTTGCATTTTGCAATTGATATTTCCCCTCGGACCATTGCGGGATCACATGTTTGTATTAGATCGCCACCAGCAAGGTCACCTGAATGAAGGAGTTTGACGTTGGATAAACCCGAAACTCCTAAGGACCCCAGAGCAACATCACTGATGAGGTCATCTTACAAATGTATTTTTAAACATGCCAAAAAAAACAAAAACAAAGAATAAATAATCCGCCATTAATTGACCCACAAAGGGTTCATAAGCAATAAGAAACTAATCAACTTATCGATTTTGTTTTGTAGAAATCGAATTCTATTGGTATCTACCGCATTCTCACTCGCTTTATTTGTGTTGAGCAAGTTAGATGCAACTAACAATTCTACTCTAACAGTTTTTCCCGTAGTTCCCATCTGTGAAATTACCTTCCGATTAGTTGCTTCCTTGATAACTACAATCTCAAAAATTTAAATGCAACGTCAATCGCCATCTTCTGTCATCTTGAACCCTGTTCCATTTGGACCATTCCTCAATCCTCCCTATTCTCAGTTTTCCCTTTGACTTCCTGTAACACCCTGCGTTCTAGTGACATTATCGCCTTCCTCAGGTTAAACTAGATCTTAACGTTTTACTATTGAACTAGCAAGATGCAACCGTGATTTTTATTTCTTTTCTCTTACTTCTTATCAGTGGAATACCCATTCCGATTTCTTGCTTCCCTGATAACTACAATCATCAAAAAATTAAATGCAAAGTCAATCACCATCTTTTATCTTCTAGAACTTTGTTTCTTTTTTTTTTTTTTGTCCTTTCCCCAATCCTCCCCATTCTCAGTTTTATCTTTCACTTTCACTCTCTGTAACCACCCCCGCAATCTAGTGGCGTTGTAAGTGTTTACAAGCAAGCATTATTGGGTTGGTGCATAATTACCAGGCATTTTAAAACAATATTTATCATGAAATAAATAAAGAAACATAACAATTCAACAATAACATTTTTAAATGACTATTCCGGAGTGTATGATTATTGACACGCATTTTTATAACCTGAGAATAAAATGATATTTTTATTTTAAAAAAATAAACAAAACAGCAATTTTTATTAATAAATAAATCGCCTACAATAACGCTTGATAATTATGCACCAACCCTATATCTATAATTATGGATAACCTTACTCTCGATCTCCTTCAGATTTCTTAAGGAATTTAGCGAGATAACTAGATAGATAATCTCATTCAATATTATTGCATTATTTGCTTCGTGATTTATTCTATCTATCTATCTATCTATCTATCTATCTATCTATCTATCTATCTATCTATCTATCTATCTATCGGATTGGTGCATAATTATCAGGCGTTTTTAAACAATATTTATTTTGAAAAAAGAAACATAACAATTCAACAATAAGATTTTAAAATGATTATTCCGGAGGGTATGATAATCAACATGTATTTTTGTAATCTGAAAATAAAATAATATTTCTATTAAAAAAAAAGTAATCAAAACAGCAATTATTATTAACAAATAACTCTCCTACAATAACGCCTGATAATTATGCACCAACCCAATAATATTTATGAAAACAATGCAATCCACTTTCGTCTTTAGCGTATCTCTACTCACCACTGGGTTTTCTATGGCATTCTCTCTGTTTCTTTCTCTCTAAGCATCCGTTTCCATAAGGAGAAAGATGTGCGAGTGCACACGCCCACTCTCACTTTCTCTCTATCACCCCCACCAACAATTTTGACCATGTTTCTCAAATACGTAAACATGTCTCGTATTATTTTACTGCGCTGAGGTAACATTTGTTTTTGCCTTTTGCTAAATGCACTCGTCCGTTTGTCGACCTATCTATCAACAGAGAAAAGAAAATTGAACACATATATGTTTTGGCACGGCTCGATCCTTTTGTCTAAGACAGGCGATAATTTCATTTATCATATTGTTTACTTCGGAGGCTGCTGGTCGGTTTAAACGAAAAGCAAGCATCACGCGAACATAGGTAAAAGTATTCACAATATCTACCTAATGCACCACTGTTACATCCATAGTTATTTTCTGATCGCTGATTTTTTACATCAACGCATATCAATCTTTGGCTGTTCATATCTATTTCTTTATGTCGATATATAATGTACATATATACATTATCATCTGATTCTCACATAGACAAACTAAAATTATACTAACATTGGTTTAACAAGTTGAATGCATGTGAAACATGTTTAACCAACACAAACGACACTAAAGTAAAAATACCAGAATGTCGTCCTTTTTTTTTCATCTCTTATTATCTGACGAAGCCTTAATAAAAGTGAAACGTGTTAGATTGATAGAAATTTCCTATTTATTTTTCATCTTATCATTCTGTCGGATTCTGATCCCAATTCATGTAACATTCTGTAGGTTCTATGTTAATAGTTTCTTCTCTTTCACTTTTCGCCTGAGGAACTCTCTTCCGGCTTCTTGCAACCCAGTCAACTTTGTATTTAAATTGTTAGAGGTCAATGTTAAAAGCTTCCTCTTTGTTCTTAATCTTATCATTCTGTCGGATTCCGATCCATTTTTATTGCGTATCTATCTATCTATCTATCTATCTATCTATCTATCTATCTATCTATTTGAATTTGTTTATTATCTATCTATCTATTTGAATCTATCTATCTATCTATCTATCTATCTATCTATCTATCTATCTATCTATCTATCTATCTATCTATCTATCTATCTATCATAACAATAACAATACCTATTGGTATAAATAAAGTGGCATAATTAAACGTGCATTTAAATGAACAGAATTTCTGCCAACCTACTGCACGATAGTTGTCTAAAGTCGAATAATATGATTTGCAAAACGTTTTGGGTGTCAGATGTGAGTTTCATGGTTTCTCTCTCCTGGACTTCCGATAAGAATGATTGTCTTAATTACAAATTTCCTATTATTCTATAAAAGCTGACTTATATACACTAACTTTCAGGTGAAAAAGTTATTTCAACATTTACAAATGCAAATGTCGCTATTTCTCCATGAAAACTGAGAAGCCAAATAATCGTTCGTTTTCAGAATTTCAAGACAACTGCGATGGAGTCAAAAAAGAGAAGCGGCGACAGACCGAATGAAATCAGATGAGGTTGTGTGTCTTGACACGTAGGAAATTTGAAATTTTAAAATTAAAAATTTTACATTTATTGTCCCTGCAACTTTAGTGCGTAATTGTAACTGACTTTTGCGTTGATATTTCCTTCTTCCACCAGCATGTGTATATTTCCATCAGTAGGAACTTTGCTTTGGACTGATGAAGTCATTTTAGAAGACGAAACAAATTAAATATGACTTTTTACATTTTATAATTCACTAGCAGCATGGCCCGGCGTTGCTCATGCTTGATTCAAAAATCGTACGACTCATACAGCAATCGCTATCACTTGACTTAAAATATTTTTGCTCTTCCTTGCCTTTAATAGAGTCCCCATTTGCCGTGCTGATGCTGCTACATGCCTTACTTCTTGCCTATCTCACACTACGAATTTTTTCTAAGCTCTATACTAAATATTAAATCTGTTACGAAAAAAGAACTAAACAAAATAAACACAAAACGAACAGCTTTAAAAAAAAGGACTCGTAACTGGAAAAGCCGAATGAAAAAAGAATGTTAACAACAAATTTTTCACACCCAACCCAGTTCTGCGGAATCAGAATCAACGTTAAGTTTAAGCAAGCGAATGAGCCAATTGGAGTAAAGTGCCATGCAGATTTAAATTTTTCCTACTTGTGACGAATGCAGCTATTGATTTTTTTTGCATGCTAGTTAACATTCGTGTCAGTCAGCTGTTGGCTCTCACGCTGGCCAATAGAATCTTCCTGCCTATTCGTGGTAGCCAGCTATAGGCTCTCACTCTGGCCAGTAAAAAATGGCCGCAAACTACATGAAAATTGCCGTAGAAGCATGAAAAATTCGATTATTTCCACTATCGATGGGAGTTGGGAAATGCAAAGTTGGTCTTGGCCTTTCCGCTAACTTGGAGCATGTGCATGTGGATTTTGGTGCAAACCCGTCGAAAATTGCGGCCGTGCATTCGTTACACACACACACACACACACACATCATGCTTTTTATAGATAGGGATTTACACACACACACACACACACACACACACACACACAAACACACACACACACGCACAAGTTGAAAATGCATGTGCAGTAATTCCACTGCACACTTTGGCCAACGTTGCCCAAGCAGTAGTTTGTCGTTTTAATAAATGTCTGGAAGCTAAAGGCTACCATTTTGAGCATCTCTCGTGATTGTTGAGTTCAAAGGTATCTTGCATTAATCTTTTGATGTGTGAATAAATATAGTATTACAATAAATATACAAGTTTTTCCTTTCCTGAAGTGTGTATTCATTTTTGGGAGGACTTTCTCTCGCCCTCTATATATATATATATATATATATATATATATATATATATATATATATATATAATAGACTCTCCCGTCGGTTTCGACGTATGAGGATCTGACAGCTTATTGATTCAGTTATGAAAGTTTGTGCGATAATCTTAAGTGGCATTTAAGACACGCTAGCGATTTACAAAGTAGGCGACATATGGAGCAAGTGTGAGGATTGTGAAATGAAATCACTGTTAGATTGGCTTACCTTTTAGATTTTACTCTCGCTTCTTGAAGATGATTTAGACAAGCAGATTGAAAATTACTGAGTCCACTAAAACACGTTGATCTCCATTCTACCCGCTCTAAAGCTAAGCGCTCAAGGGTGTTATGTGGTATATTGACTGCTGACAAGTTGCTTTTCAGCTTGTCTTTGTATCATATATATATATATATATATATATATATATATATATATATATATATATATATATATATATAATGAACTATTTTGTTTTGATCGCCAGGGAAAGATATATCAAAGACGCTACTTGGTTTAAGCGAGAAAATGAAAGACATAAAGACAGAAGGGAAGATAGAAAAGATGATGATAATCTCACGTGTTTCATGTCTGTTTCAGAGAAATATGAAAAGTTGTTAATTTCACATCTTTTCATTTGTACCCCCTTACATACACATATAAAAACGTGTATATATATATATACGCTTTTATATATGTGTGCGTGATGAAATATAGTTATGCTATATTTATGGGTTAAAGTGCTCAATATCACAGATAGAGCGTATGTAAATATAAACGTGGACATTGAAATCAACACCGTGCTGCTGGGTGTTGACAATGCCCAATGCCCACTATATATATATATATATATATATATATATATATATATATATATATATATATAATTACCTCACTATCTTGTAACAAAACAAGATTGAAAATCCGAGAGGAGACACAGTAGAATAGTGAGGTATTCATATCCTTTTAAGAGAAACGTTCTTAATTTTGCTCCACGGCTTAAGTATTGAACACTTTTTTTTTTATATGTGCCGGGACTGGTGAATTTACGAGTAAACTTTGATCCGTAATTTATTTAAGCGAGTGGAAATATATGAATGAGCACGTGGCATAGTTGCTGAAAGTAAGAGTTCCGAACATGGGATCCGTCTGCGAATCTCACCATTGTTGATTTTGCAGGAAAGTGTCTTCTTCATGTTATCTGCCTGTGCTCGTGGGAGGCGATCTCATCGTGTGCGCCACCTTTGGAAAGTGCTTGAAAACCATACCACGGATTAACCTTAGCCTTGTAGTTGAAATTAATTCGTCATTAAAATTTTGTTCCCAAAGACGGAAATTCTGCTTGGGATTATGACTTAACTTTATATATTGCACCTTCAGTAATAGCCAGAAAAAAATGTTGGGGCGTTGATATCACTGATTCCTTTCCAAACTGCACCCGAATAGTATCATACAGTAAAACCCGCAGGAGTTAGAATAACATGACTTCGAAAATGTTTATCCCACCAATGGATGAAATCAGGAGTTCAAACTTTGTAACGTTTAACTTTCTATGAATCCCCCCCCCAAGTCAATTCCAGTATTTCGAAGTTAAAATGACCAGGAAATCGCTACTTAAATTTCGATGAGAAATACATTAACAATCACCGCCCGTTTCTGCGCCATTATTTCTGTGAAAGTCTCTCCTGCTTATTTCTTGGATGTTGTGTCCCGAAATGACAGAGAATAAGCATCGACGTTCAGTTTCTCTTCGGATTACTGTTTTAGAACGATCGAAATTATCTGAGGAAAAAATAAAATGCGCGCTAAACGTCGTTGAAAACATAATATACGAGCAAATGCAGCGTATTAAACACCCAAATTATGAGAAACAGACTCTAAAAATGCATCTACGAAAAACGAAATGATGCAATTCAAGATAACTTGTATGCCAGGAGTTGTTTTATGATACTAACAGGAAAATCACAGGCACACACCGACACACACACACGCACGCACGCACACACACACACACACACACACACACACACACACACACACACATATATATATATATATATATATATATATATATATACTATTTCATGTCATTTTTTCTTTATCAAGCTTACCCTGAAGATCCGTTTAGGTGAAACCTAGGTAGGTTGTTCCTGGCTCTTTAGGATTTATTTTTATATATATATATATATATATATATATATATATATATATGCACACACACACACACACACACACACACATATATATATATATATATATATATATATATATGTGTGTGTGTGTATTTGAAGAGGCTAACGTTGTGTACCAGATCTCTGTATTCGGCTCTTCAAAAAGTGTGATTGGTTCTGCACAGAGCCCTCAACACTGTAACCTGGATTCCTCATAATCGTGACTTTGTGTCAAAGAAATCTAATCTCAAGAAACAGAAACGAAATTGGGAAGGGTGGATATGCTACAAACTTTAATTCTAAGAAAATGAATTCTTTTAAAGTTTTATTTGACAGAAAATGTTTACGGATGGGAAAAATTGAAAGCAAAAAAACGGTTATTTCTAAGATATGAGACAATAAATAACTAATTAGAAAGAGCTGTCAATTAGGGCTTTCTAATTAATTAGCCCAATATGCTGCATATATTGAAGGTTTTATATAGAAAGTGCGATGTGGGGTTAAACAGTACAGCCTCAGAAATGGCAAAACGAGTTTGAATTTCGTACGAAGCTGCTGAGGGGCATGAATCCATCTCTCCCTCTGTATTCTATATGTGCTCAATGGAGGTTTGAGTCAGCATAACGGTTATCGGCACGGAAAATAGAATATGCAAAATAGGTTCGAATTTCAGCGGAGGCTCATTTTGTTTAGTTAGCACCTAGCAATCTTTTGTCTTACTATATACCTTGATAAATATGTCTTGTCACTGGCATGCCACGATAGGCCAGTGACATAGAGAAAGTGGGTAATAAAAAGATTTCGCTATGACTGTGTTACTTTCCCAAGTTCCAGATATAATAAATGCAGTTCCCAGACCGATATATATATATATATATATATATATATATATATATATATATATATATATATATATATATATATAAGCAAATATATGGATATAGATCCGACAGTATGAAGAAAATATACACGGAAAAACAAACAAAAACTGAATTGATAATGTTAATTATATTTTATGAATATGTCCTGAAGATGGTTTATTAGACCGAAACGTCCGACGTTGACATATTAACATTAAAAACAGCATAATTGTATATAAGGAGTTTTGTTTGTTTTTTCCGTATATATTTTCTTCATATATATATATATATATATATATATATATATATATATATATATATATATATATATATCGGTTGAGTTTCGATCCCGGCTTGAAGCAACCGGACGTCTAGTCACAGTTTGTATGTGGATGACTATATATATATATATATAT
>CAHIKZ030005532.1:1262500-1272500 GCA_903632075.3 Acanthosepion pharaonis
ATAAAATAATTCACTTTTTAAATTCTGTACTCATGCAGTTTTCATATTCAATCCTCAGCAGATTTTGGGTGAACTGTAATACAAACATAATGCTGAAAATTTGTTACATTTATAGAAGAAGAATTCAGAGTATCGGAGATGGAACGTTTATCAATATAGACAGTGTTGACATAGCAATCATGTTAACCCTATTTCACAGCTCAGTGCTATTGTTAGACCCCATACGCGCGTCAAAACTCTATCTATCTATCTATCTTGATTTATTACAAATAAATAAATATAAAATCCTCTACGAGTCGTGTCCCCCCATGATGTTGGCAATTATGTTTCTCTACAATTTCTCGTCCTTAATAAATTTTGTCTTTTTGTTATCTCTCCGCCTAAAACGTGTTCCGACATTCATTTAATCAAACTCGCTAGGTAGGTTATGCATTGTTTTCCTTTGTCCCTCTTGCCTTTAAGCTATTCTATGAGCGTCACTTCGGCTTCAGAGTTTTCAGTGGAGGAGTATTTATGTTTAATTTGTTTATTCCGCATTTAAATTTATTGAGTGTGCTTCGTTTGAATGTGTAAGTGTATATTTTGACTTCAAATCATTTTTTGCCAGCATAATCGACTCTCCCGTCGAGATTCGACGTATGAGGGTCAAGCAGATCAGTTTCCAGGAAACCGACAGCCCGACACCGGCACATGAGATTTGATTATAGTGGTGAAGGCCTCGTGCAGACACACTTTTTGAAGGGACGAATACAGAGACCTGGTGCACTGAATGCCACAAGGTTCCCAAACGACCCTCCTAGAGTTGTCCTTCTCCTAGACCAGTATCCAAGGCTAAAGAACCCAGTCTGCTATTTTACCCATAGCTGGAGGGAGAGGAAGATGGTTCATACCTTTCCCAAGGGTATATTAGCACGTAAGTGAAAGTAATGGATTCGACTGGAATTCGAACTATATATATATATATATATATATATATATATATATATATATATATATATATATATATATATATATACCCATGTAGTGGATATTTGGATTGTTCGGCAAATCAACTACACGGAGATCAACAACTTTCGAAACTGGGAGTAGTGGCAAAAAATTATAACTTTAACCGGGTTCAAATAACCCCAAGTTTAAGTGTTTATTAAATATGACATTAAACATTTTTATCCGTCTATCACACAAAAGACTTTATTAGATGCATTGATGTTTGCAAAAAGCTTTCTATATTTAAACCCTGATCACATTAGATCAATCTTGCATTGCCGTAATTTCATGGAGGTGAGGTATGGGTTAAAAAATCTGATACGTGCAATTTTGATGTCCCACAAGGATCGTTTGACGAACCAGAAGTGAATGAGCTTGTTGGAATCTTCATATTAAATAAAATAAATAAGATCGTCCATATTGATTATTACGGATTATACAGGGATGATGGACTGATGGTGGTAATGGAAAATAAAAGAAACAGCGATTCAATCAAAAAAAAAAGACTACATAAAGTGTTCAAGACCTGAAATTCAATATTGTTGTAGAAACTAACAAAAATGTCGTCCAGTTTCTGTCAAAAGGAAGCATCTCACCTTTTATGAAACTGAATGCGACTCTAAGATATATCAATATGGCGTCTAACCATCCAACGAGCATAATTAAACAAATCCCGTTAGGAGTGCAATATAGGCTGTCGCAAAATTCTTCTACTGAAAATATATTTAACGAAATAAAAGAAGATATACGCATCGGCATTAAAAGAAGAAGGACATAACCCTAATCTGCAATTAAAAGAAGAGACGAGCCCGAAAAATGATAATCTTATTAATAATAAAAGAAAGAGAAACATAATCTGGTTAAATCCGCCTTTCAACAATAACATAATAACAAACATAGTGAAGATGTTTTTCAATATATTGAATAAGCACTTCACTAATACGTCCATACCACATAAACTATTTAAACGAAATACGGTCAAATTAAGTTATAGCTGCACAAGCAGTATGGGAAAAAACATAAAAAGAATGAATAGCAGAAATTGTAAGCTACATAATGTCGTAAAAGGCTAGATTACGACCTTCTGCAATTGTAGGACAATAAAATAACTGTCCTTTAAATGGATTATGCCGTACTGAACGAGAACTGAATATAAGGATCCTATTCAAAATAAGTCGACAAAACTTGTCTAAATTATTCAATGATATATATATATATATATATATATATATATATATATGTGTGTGTGTGTGTGTGTGTGTGTGTGTATTTTAAGATATATTTTATGTTTATACATTCTTTTTATAGACAAATAATTAAGTAAATGCTCTGTTTATAATAAACAGTATTAAACAACATTTGCCGGCCTGAATGTCCGAGAAATTTTCACAGAAAATATTCGTCCTCCGACAGGATTCGAACCTGTATCCTATGCAGAGGAGCGTTCGGTTAGCAAGGTTGAATTTACTGTATTTGAACGTCAATCTTCTATGAATCTCTCACGTACATACGTATCTCCTCTGTAGCCAAATCGGTTAAGGCACGTCAAGCTAAATGACGGTTCCGTATAGGATACAGGTTCGAATCCTGTCGGAGGACGAATATTTTGTGTGAAAATTTCTCGGAGATTCATGCCAGTAAATGTTGTTTAATACTGTTTATTATAAACAGAGCATTTACTTAAATATTTGTATGTATAAAAAGAAAGTATAAACATAAAAATGTCTTAAAATAACTGTCGGACTTTGTCCATTTCATTATATATATATATATATATATATATATATAGTTAAATTCCCTGATGAATTCTGTGGACAAGACAGATTGGTATATATATATATATATTAAAACTACCAATATTTATATTAAAAAAAATCAATAGGGTTTTATTCAAAAGCTACATAAGCAATTGAACGGTTAAGTCCGTTCTGTAAGTGTGAGTTGAATATTCTAGGAGCAGCAAATATATAAGAGCCAATTTAATGCTACCAATTCTGACACTCGGTTGGGGGTTGGTTTACGAGTAGCCGGAAATTGAAATTCTCAAAAACAAAATCGTTATTTATTCATTTATATATTATCAGACAGTTTCTCAGTTCGCTGCAGGGCACAGAATTTCCACAAAGACTGTTAGACACGAGGAACAATGGACATTACCCTGCCACGTTGGCCCGAGATGTACTGGCAGGTTGTTTGAGAGTTGTTCGTTGGGTGCTTGTCTGAGCTGGTTAAGTGTGGAGATTATCATGTCCTCTAGAACTGGAAGCTGTTCATAGTTTATGCGTCTACTTCATTGATTATCGACCACTGCGATACAGAACATTACGTCAGTGAGCCGTCGTGACTTATTGCAATACCGAGGATAACGCGTACAGTCTCCACAACCGTTTCGTCCATAATTGGGATGCCAGATAGACATAGAATCATGCAAAGTGAACGCAACTGATTCGGCCGGAATTTCAACTCGGTCTAGCGTTTCTAGATTTTCCGAGCCGATAAACATAACTATCTATCTTTCTTTTATGTTCAAATTTCCAGACATTTTGAGTAGCACACCTCACGCGCACACTCACACACACATATCTATATATCTATATATGCGTATGTCTTTCTCTGTGTGCGTACGTGAAAGTGTATGTATATACTTGTACATTGAGTAGCAACCCATCTGTAATACATGTTTCGTTGAATAAGCTTCACAAGGTAATTTGTTTGAATATTGTGATTATGTTTTCCTTGTTTTTTTTTTTTCTGGACTATTCAATGTAAAACTTTTCCAAACGTTTGCTTAAACAATTATTACATTCATTAAGTCAAGAAAATAACACGTACAGATACATGGAAAACATGATATAAAATAATGTACGTATAAGAAAAAAACATAGTATAAAATGATGTACATATACAATGAAAATATAGTTTTAAATAATTTATATCTACAAGAAGAACTTAACATTATATAAAGTACGTATACAAGAAAATTTTCATATAAAAATATTCGTCTAATAGAAAAGCATTATTGAAAATAATGTATATATTCAAGAAAAAATAATATAAGTAATGTCGTATACAAGGAAAACAATATAAAATAATGAATGAGTACAAGAAAAAATAATATAAAATAATGTGGATATACGAGAAAAAATATAAAATAATGAGTGTGTGCAAGAAAAGCAATAGAAAATAATGTACGGAAAATAGAAAAACATAATATGAAATAATGTGCATATACCAGAAAAATATCATATTAAATAATGCATATATATCAAGAAAAATCATATAAAATAATGTGTCTACAAGGAAAGCTTATAAAATAATGTGTCTACAAGAAAAACTTCATATAAAATAATGTGTGTCTACAAGGAAAGCATATAAAATAATATGTGTCTCCAAAGAAAGCTTATAAAATAATGTGTGTCTACAAGGAAAGCTTCATATAAAATGATGTGTGTCTACAAAGAAAGCTTATAAAATAATGTGTGTCTACAAGGAAAGCTTATAAAATAATATGTGTCTACAAGAAAAGCTTCATATAAAATAATGTGTGTCTACAAGGAAAGCTTCTAAAATAATGTGTGTTTACAAGGAAAGCTTATAAAATAATGTGTGTCTACAAGGAAAGCTTATAAAATAATGTGTGTCTACAAGGAAAGCTTATAAAATAATATGTGTCTACAAGAAAAGCTTCATATAAAATAATGTGTGTCTACAAGGAAAGCTTCTAAAATAATGTGTGTCTACAAGGAAAGCTTATAAAATAATATGTGTCTACAAGGAAAGCTTATAAAATAATGTGTGTGTACAAGGAAAGCTTCATATAAAATAATGTGTGTCTACAAGGAAAGCTTCTAAAATAATGTGTGTCTACAAGGAAAGCTTATAAAATAATGTGTGTGTACAAGGAAAGCTTATAAAATAATGTGTGTGTACAAGGAAAGCTTCATATAAAATAATGTGTGTCTACAAGGAAAGCTTATAAAATAATGTGTGTCTACAAGGAAAGCTTATAAAATAATGTGTGTGTACAAGGAAAGCTTCATATAAAATAATGTGTGTCTACAAGGAAAGCTTCTTATAAAATATTGTACATATACAAAGCAGTCATAATACAAGATAATGTAAAGATATTGCAAAAGTTTGGTTTGACAATTTGTACATTCATTTCAGTCCAGAAAAGTTGACACTTTTAGACATACATGAAAAGCGTGACAAGAACTAACCAAAAGTTCCTCGTCAGTCTTGTTCAATGAAAAAGACCATATATATATATATATATATATATATATATATATATATATATATTTGCCTGTATTTGCCTGTATATATATATATATATATATATATATATATATATATATATATATGTATATACACACACACACTGGCTCGCGTACAAATACACACACGCCTGCATATTACTTAATACTATAAACATTATACATTTGTGGATACAAGTATGTTAGTAACCGAGAGAGTGAAGGAAAGAGAGAGATTATAGAATATATTTTCGCATAATTTTGAAATGTAAAAAATAAATGAAAAGAGGAAATGAAGATCGGCTTTATATTGACGTGATTTTACACACATGATTTTACATAGTGATTGAAAGAGAGAGAGAGAGAGAGAGAGAGAGAGAGAGAGATGTAGGGATTAAAAGTGAGAAAGATCTAGAGTTATGGAGGGAGTGAGAGTGAAAGCGAACTAGAAAGCATAAACACAAAACGATGAAGTGGGAGACATAAATATTTCACATGACTTGCGTGGCATATGTTTTACAGTAAAGACATCTGCCCGTGTGCACGGATGTTGGCACCAATCTTGTTAAGGTGGATATAATTATCACACTATTTAGGATTTGACATTTGTCTGTTTGCTGATTCCAAGAGGTAGCTTTTTAAAAAAAAAGACTCTCACGTTACGACAAGTGTTGTGATTGATGAATATCGATTAACTCTGCCATAATTAAAAAGCGAAAGAATTTGATTTTCACATTCAGTCCTTTATACTAAAATAATACTCAGTATGTTGATGAACTAGTTTTCTTGATCAAGACATTCACAATTGTCAAAATTAACCTTTCGACATCATAGGTGAATTTTTAACTGTGATGCCTTTATATTCTTCGACAGTTCAATTTCAGAAGTTATCATTAATTTTAGTTGAGAAGACATTTGCCTGAAGCAAATATATCTTGTTTTCACAACTGGAAAGCACAGATCCAACATCTTTCAAAAATAAAATTGAATTAATAGTTTGTATCTGTATTTTTGAGTGAAGTTGTTATTATTATACGACGATGCTGAATATTCTGTGATAATCTATTCAATAAACCTAGCATATAGAACAAAAAGCCACACGGTAGACTTTCGAATTCCATAAGTAGGATTCCGGATGTAATAGGTAGGGGATAAGAACATCATTATCGCGTGTATCAACAATAGGATTCCATTCGAGTTTCTTGGAAAGTTACAGAAGTTGACAGACACCCAACGAAGACTCGGAGGTAGTTAATGAAACTTTATAAAATCAAGAGAAGGGGGAACTGGTTAGAAAAAAATCTTCTAAGGAACTGATTTTCATTTTCTTCACCTATAATGGCGTTTTTCTTTTCATTATTTTCTTTCTTTAAAACTAATTTTCTTTTTCCTTTCTTCTATATAATTTCGCGTCTTATTTTTAATAATTTATTTTTCCTTTTTTTTCCTTTTCCACATTTTCTTTCTTTCTTTCTTTTCTTTCTTTCTTTCTTTCTTTCTTTCTTTCGTTTAAAATAATTTTTTTCCCCGTATTCATATCATTTCCCAGCATATATTAAACAATTTCACTATTCTATCTTTCTTTCTTTCTTTCTTTCTTTCTTTAATTTAAAATAATTTTATGTTTCCCGCATTCATATCATTTCCCAGCATATATTAAACAATTTCACTATTCTTTCTTTCTTTCTTTCTTTCTTTCTTTCTTTCTTTCACATCCCTTACTGATTTTTGTTTCTTCCTTCCTATCTCAATGGCTTTTTCTACTTGAAGCGAATTTCAGGATGACAACTGGAAGACAAAAACACACAAATATTCTTAAAATTTATAAAACCAAACACAAGAGTTTAATAGAAGCCTTAAGAATAATAACTCAGCCATTTTGATGGTAGAAATGAAAAGACAAAATCTTAGTTAACAAAAGAATCCTCAGCAGAGTGGAATATATTTTTCCTTCAAACGCAAATCAAGTAGAAAATGGGATTCAGCACATTCTTCTACTAACTACAATGCTCACAACCAGCTTATGCTTTTGACTAAAAAAATATATATATATATATATATATATATATATATATATATATATATATATATATATATATATATATATATATATATATATATATATTTATATATATATATATATATATATATATATATATATATATATATATATATATATATATATAAAAGAAAAAAAGAAAAAAGAAACAAACGACCAGGGTAATTCTGAAAGATAAAGTTTTACAAACCGTCTTTGTAATTAGAGTGCTCGATATTAAGCAAATGAACATTAACAGTAAAAAAAAAAAATTAAAGAAAATACAAATTAATAAATTTCAAGGGAAAGTAAAAAATTATCCGTACTTTGGCTTAAAGCTTTTTACTTAACCTCGTATATATATATATATATATATATATATATATATATATTACGATATATCATTTACAAATACATGAATTATTCACACAAAAACTAATGCAAAGGTTAATGATTTAAATGGCGAGACACCCATCATCGCAAACAATTCAAATAATATACAAAATCCTCCGTATCCGTTATGAATGAAATGATCCTTGTTTATATAAATTTCTGCCGTATTAGTTCTTATTTTTACTACAAGCTATATATATATAGTTCATGCCACTTTGACAGACTGGTAAATTTTTCTGTCAAAGTGGCATGAATATATATATATATATATATATATAGTTCATGCCACTTTGAGAGAAAAATTTACCAGTAAAAAATTCGTTCATCACCATATATGAACGCACAACCTTTAAAAATTTAAAATCAAACTCAGAGTTGCTTTTGCGCGCTCCAAAAACAGTAACTCTTTTTCAATAGTATTTTCGGATACAACAATACATATATTTTCGTTGTCCTCTTATTACTAAGAGAAAAAACAAGAACAACATCTATTCTATACCTGAAGATGTCTGTAGGAACAGACGAAAGCTTGTAGTAAAAATAAGAACTAATACGGCAGAAATTTATATAAACAAGGATCATTTCATTCATAACGGATACGGAGGTTTTTGCATATTATTTGAATTGTTTGCGATGATGGATGTCTCGCCATTTAAATCATTAACCTTTGCATTAGTTTTTGTGTGAATAATTCATGTATATATATATATATATATATATATATATATATATATATATATATATATATGGAAAGAATTAAGATAAAATATGACAGTTTATACATGCATTAAATCCAGAAATATTGACACGTTTATGCATACATGAAAAGCAAGACAAAAACTAAGCAAAAGTTAGTCTACAGTCTTGTTCAACGAAAAAAGACCATATATATATATATATATATAAATAAAAGTGAACATTGTACTCAACACTTATAGACGACAGGCTGTTTCATGTTAGACACAATCGTCAGGCCAGACGATTGCGTCTAGCAGGAAACAGCCTGTCGCCTCTGCGTGTCGACTTCAATGTTCACTTTTATATTTATATTTACATATCACTGATATTGAACACTTTATACCGTAAATATGGCACACCTTAAAATCTTTTTCATTCATAAATATATATATATATATATATATAAAACATTAGGCAGCATATATTTATATACAAAGAAATAATCACACAGAGAATTAATCATCAATATTAATTAATATATATATATATTAATTGAACTATATACTTATTTCATGACATATTAACTGAAAACACTTGTAAAAATAGAATACGTGGATTTACCACATCACAAAAAAAGTTAAAATAAAAATTCTCATTTAAAATTTTGAAAAACTTGCGTTGCGTTGCGTTGCGTTTTTGCACGTTCCGATATTGTACACAACCGTCAATAATAGCACATTCTCAAAAAACATCTTTCGGTCTGCAAACAATTATTTTGTCTCTCTATATATATATGTATGTATGTATGTATGTATGTATGTATTTATGTGTGTGTGTGTTTATGTTGACATGATTATACACGCATAGTCATTGAAAGAAAGAAAGAAAGAAAATAAAAGAAATAGAGAGAGAGAGAGAGAGAGAGATGCAGGGAGTAATACCAAGAAAGCTCTTATAAATCAGCCATTTTATTGGTAGAAATAAATAGACAAAATCTTAGTTAACAAAAGAGTCCTCAGTAGAGTGGAATATATTTTTTATGAAGGTTGTCACTTAGGTGATTGGTGATACCTTCTGCATCCCGGTTCTGGATTTTCGGAGACGGAGCCTCCTGTAATCACTCCGTTTACACGTCATAAAATATCCTTTAAAATATTAGCTCTGGATTTACATTGAGCTCTCAGGATTTCATCCTCCTTGGGATTACCAAGTTTTTTCATAAATTAAATATTTATATATTGTTATGGTCCAGGTTAGGACCAAGGAAGAACAACACGAACACAAGAGTAGAAATAACGAAGGTATATTACACGAAATAATAATACAAGATGTGGAAGGTTTTAGTATGACAAAGTCTGGTTTGAGTGAACTACTATCGGCTCGATAGATCCGACCCTCTCTCTTGAGAGGCGTTGTATATTTATAGTGTTAGGAAGAGTTCATTCTGTAGTTAAGGTGGGATTGACATATATATATATATATATATATATATATATATATATATATATATATATATATATATAACAACGTGTGTTAGCTCGTGCGATACCCTGTCTTCATCAGCCGCTGACCAGGGTTGATATCATCATAGTTTCGGTGGCTGTGGCGGGACCTTCACCCTGGCGCCACCAGCAGCGTTTGCCACCAG
>CAHIKZ030005532.1:1280000-1302500 GCA_903632075.3 Acanthosepion pharaonis
TGTTTGTACATTTTGGTTTTGTTTCTCATGCTATGTTATGTGGGAGTAGGTGTAATTTCGTCCATATTGTTCAACACAATCTAACACTCTTTTACATAGGATATATATATATATATATATATATATATATATATATATATATATATATATATATATTGATTGATTGATTGATTGATTGATTGAAATGTAACTCCCATTTAAAATATTTATAATTTATTTATTGACTATAATTTTTACGAGAAATGGATATGAGAGGAAAGCGTTTAGCATGAGGTTTTATTTAAAATTTGATATGGGAACCAGATTTCGCTACCAGCTTCTCAAGCCGCCCATGAATCGCGTAAACTGATTTCATCAAGAACTTGTGGTATGGAAAAGATAACTTCTTGTATTCTCCTTTCAAGTTCTTCCATAGTCTTAGTTTGGAATCGTAGATTTGCTCCTTTAACCAACTCCAAAGAAAAAAATCACAGGACGTTTAGTTAAGACACTTCACTAGTTAGTTATACAGTGTAACCCGGATATAAGAGACCCGGATATAAGAGACCCGGATATAAGAGAAACCCGGATATAAGAGACCCGGATATAAGAGAAACCCGGATATAAGAGACCCGGATATAAGAGAAACCCGGATATAAGAGAGATTTTCTCTAGTCCGAAATTAGAGCCTGTGTTAATGTATATAAAATAGACCAAACCCGGATATAAGAGAAACCCGGATATAAGAGACTTCTTCTCTGGTCCCGACAACTCTCTTATATCCGGGTTACACTGTACATAAAATAGGCACTTATCTTCAATCACTCTGTATACCGTGTGTAGTACAAAAATTGCCCAAATCGTTTTACATTATAGGATAATTGTCCATCCCACAAAATGTTTAATATCTAAAAAACACTGAACTAATTGAGTTTTCTTTTTTCTAGGTTTTCCGGTAAGATGTTTGGACATTTTGACACTGTTTGCCGTAAGAATCTTTGAAAAACCTTACAGATATTAAGCTAGACAGAGAACAGGTTAAAATCGTTTTGTGTCAGTTCCCCTATGTCATCACTACGAAGCAATAGTGAGAAGAAAAAGATCATAAAGGCCCACAGTAATGGCGCCAAAATTCATACCCCGGCTTCCATCTTCAAAGTCCATTCAAGAACCACGAAGAGAACAGTTTTAAAAAGAGGGAAAAGTAGAGAGGAAACCGGACCAGAAGGTCACAACAGGAAGAGGAATCCTCATTTCAACCTAGATCTAAATACATTCTTATTGTTCAACATAGCGTCCAATAGTGTTATAAAAACCTCGGAGACTTCCAGTAACATATCTTTAATCATTTTTTAAGATACAACAGTTCAAAGTTTAATCAAACAATTAGGCAATTTTGCCGTTACACGATTTGGACAATTTTGTTGTTACACCCAGTATATATTAGAATGTACATGTTTTTAAATTTTGTCTGGTGATATAAATAATTTGGCACAGATATAACTCAATCAAAAACATACGGAGAGACGTCTCTATATCTCACCTGAAAATGCTTTGTTTGGTATACGTTGCCGCAAGTCACATAAATGAATTCCGACCAGCCAGTTTTACTGATGCGACATGTGACTTATTCTAGGTTATATGGAGCACACGTTCGTTTGGAAATTGTTACTCGTTTCTCTATTGTATTGCATTTACACCGGAACGGACGTCCAAACAATTCCAGCTTGGAGACAGAAGACCCGTGTTCAATAGAGTATCACTGTGCTGCATTAAACGTGACAGATTCTAGCACGATCCACTTTCAACTACGCAGACACAAAGACAAGAATTTCGACTGTAAACATGTGTACTATTCGGCA
The DNA here is from genome assembly GCA_903632075.3 of Acanthosepion pharaonis. Classification (NCBI taxonomy): domain Eukaryota; kingdom Metazoa; phylum Mollusca; class Cephalopoda; order Sepiida; family Sepiidae; genus Acanthosepion; species Acanthosepion pharaonis. The sequence goes on from CAHIKZ030005532.1 coordinate 1,281,842, forward strand.
ATTATACTTACCTAAAAACTAGCTCGTTCCTCATATGTTCTCTTCGTGGTATTTTCAGCATCTATCTGTAGAACCACATCCCTGTCGCTTCCAGTTTCTTCATCACCTGGCAGGAGGTTATTCCGTATTTCGTATCATATAGAAGATTATACGGAGTGTAACAGCAAAATTGTCCAAATCGTGTAACAGCAAAATTATCTCAGTTTTAGATTAAGCTCTCAACCGTTGTAGCTTAGAAATGATTAAAGATATGTTACTGGAATTATCCGAGGTTTTTATAACACTATTGGACTCTATGTTGAACAATAAGAATGTATTTAGATCTTTTTTTTTTAAGCATTTCAAGCAAGGCGGGAAGCCACTAGTACGCAAGGGGTTACAGAGGATTTGGAACGAGAGCAGATAGGAGTGATAGAGGAAAGGATGAGGAGAAGGATAGTGGCAAGGCAACTGGAGATTACATTTGAATAGTTGGAGATTAAAGCTATCAGGGAAACAAGAGTAGGGAAGGGAGTTCCACAGGCGAGAGGTGCGAGACATGAAGCTATTGGACTCTTCCTGTTGTGACCTCCTGATTCGGTTTTCGTCTCTGACTTTCCCTCTTTTTAGAACTTATTTACTGTTTTCTTGAATGAACTTTGAAGATGGAAGCCAGAGTATTAATTTTGGTACCATTATTAACGGTCTGAATGATCTTTTCCCTCTCACCATTGCTCAGTTAGGAAGACATAGTGGGGCTGATACAAAACAATTTAACCTGTTCTCTTTCTAGCTGAATAACTTCAAGGGTTTTTCAGTGATTCTTACGACAAATAGAGTCAAGATGGCTAAAAGTCTTATCCGAAAACCTGGAAAAAACAAACAAAATTAGTTTAGTTGTTTCTTTTTTTTAGATATTAATCATTTTGTGGGATGGACAATTATCGCATGCAGTCACACGATTTGGACAATTTTGCTATTATTACCCTGTATACAGAGTGATTGAGCAGTTGCCATGGAAATATTTGTAGAAAAGACAGAGGGAAGCCACGTCACGTCGCTGAGAAAGTCACTGAAGTCGAGATGCTAATTCAGGATCAATTACATTACAGATCCTTCTTTGGATTTTGTCAAAAAACACGAGATGAATAACGGAAGCACTAGACCAGATATGGCGTCAGTATAGTAATTATGTTCACACAAACATGTATATCCACAAAAGCTGAGTATCATCTACCATTTATTCAATTGTGAAAGCAGAATAACATATATCATATTTTTATTACTTCAAAGCTCCCAAGAAAATTAACTTTCGGCATTAAATGATCCATAAAGAGTTGATATGCCGTTAAACAAACCAATCAATCATATCAGCAAACATTATTTTCAATGCCATAGCCATTCCGTAAAAAGGTACTCGTGGCTTTAGACAGCCTTTTTTTTTAAAAATTTGCGTAGATTGCCATTTCTTCGGAAATATAATTGACTTTGATACCATTTATTTCCCTTGGGAGGCGAGAGAGCCTTGTCTACCCTTTTACTTAACTCGTAGCTCATTTGAATGAACAATATCTTAATTTTGTCAGTAAAATAAGAAATTTCTTCTACTTAGACTGCTTTAGAGATGAAGGATTTTCAACTTCCAAAACAAATGGTAATAACCCATAGGTGACAGGTTCCAAGCCGTCATTCTTCCTCTACATGTGAAGGACCTGTTGGCTATTTGCTGGTTACAACAAGAGAACTTTTAAAGCATGTAGCCAATTGTAACAAGTTTGATGAATCACTGAATTGAACCAGATTGGCAAGATGTCTTCATGGATATGCTTGGAAATGTCAAAACAGATTTGACACATTTTAAAATTAATGTAGTCAGACGAATGAAAAGTATATTTCCAACTGTGAATAAAATATTTCTTTCCCTTTCTTCATCTTCTATGTGCCACGTCCGTGCGGTCATGGCTCTCCACAACATTCTATCTTGTGTGGTTCTTAGCAGCTTTTCTCTCTTTGTTAGACTTTCACATGGATGTCATGCTATAAAAGTTCTCTTGTTGTAACCAGCCTTCAGTTAAGCTCGTCAGATAACTGACTTATTGCATTCCTCTATCTCTCTTTCCTTCAATATGCACCGTAAGTGCTCCTTCCTCATAATGTGTCCAAGGAATTTCAGCTGCCTTTTCCGGTTTTTGTATATAAGTGTTCTTTCCGTTGCCATTTTATTTAAGAGTTCCTGGTTGTTTCCTCGCTACGTCCATGGAAATTTCCGTATCCTTCTGTTGTAACGAATATTTCTGATGCATCTAGTTTTCTCCCCATCCGTAGCGAGATTTCCCAGCATTCACTGCTATATAAAACGATGGATAACTCATAGCAATTTTGTTTATTTCTCAGCATCTTGTTCAACTTTTGGTTGGATGATATGGGTTTGGATTGGTTTCTCTTGTTTTACGGCTTCTCAAACTCAATGCCGACCATATTTTTATTGCTGGCAATATTTTTTCCTTCAAAAATGTATTGCTGGTATTATTTATTTACGTAAAAAATATATTGCTAGTAATAGTAATTTACAAAAAATGTATACCAGGTAATATTTGTTTTTCAAAAATGTATTGCTGCTATTATTTATTTAAGTCAAAAATATATTGCTGGTAATAGTTATTTACAAAAAATGTATACTTGGTAATATTTTTTCCTTCAAAAATGTATTGCTGGTAATATTTATTTAAGTCAAAAATATATTGCTGGTAATAGTTATTTACAAAAAATGTATACTTGGTAATATTTTTTCCTTCAAAAATGTATTGCTGGTAATAATTTTTCCTCAAAATATTTGTTGCTGGTACTAAAGCCTATTTTTACACTTTTATAGTGTTTTGAGCCCAGTTTGGGGGTTAATTATTTACCCATAGTTGGGACCCTATCAGGTGCTACCTCCCCGGGTCAGGGTGGACCTAGGAACACGAGCAATTAAAAGGTGATTCCTCGTTCATCAAAACCTCCTGATCAGAGGCCTCGCTGTCAAATGTAGTTCATCGACTTACTCAGGACGCAGTTGTAGTTTATCGTCTTACCCAGGACGCGGATGTAGTTTATCGTCTTACCCAGGACGCGGATGTAGTTTATCGTCTTACTCAGGAAGCGGATGTAGCTTATCGTCTTACCCAGGAGGCGGATGTAGTCTATCTTCTTACCCAGGACGCAGCTGTAGTTTATCGTCATACCCAGGACGCTGTTGTAGTTTATCGTCATACCCAGGACGCAGCTGTAGTTTATCGTCATACCCAAGAGGTTGATGATTTTGTTTAGCGGCATATCGACCCCACATGAGTTATTTAATGCCGAAATCTGCATATGTTTTACGTACTTTTATGCTATCAGCTACGGATATTTTGTACATAATAAATACTTTCAGGATAAAGTTACGTTCTCTTTTAGTTATATAGTTTGTAAAATGTACTGTTGGTAATTTTATAAAAATGTATTTCATATTTCTAAGTGCAGCAATAGTTTTTTTTATAGCAAAATGATAAGATTATCATTTTGCTATAAAACCTATTGTTGCTATTTTATTATAAAAATGTACTGTTGGTTTTTGCTTGGTGTGAGTGGGCCACTATTTGCTCAGAGCTGTGACCCTAACAGGTGCTACCACTCGGGGTCAGGGTTAACAGCAATTAAGAGGCTCCACAAAACCTCCATTCTCCCGATCAGAGACCTTGCTACTGGATGTAGTTTAGTGTCATACCCAGGACTAGTTTAACTTTTACAATAGTTCTTTCGCTCGTCCAATGTGTGTTCGGATCTCGGTATCGCATTTTCCATTCACCGTGAAAATACTTTCCCAGATATTTAAACTTCAACTGCTTGATGACGATATCTTTCTTTGTAATTAGCATCTTGGGCTTTTTTTCTTATTGAGGACCATACGTTCTGGCTTGAGGACATTAAAGTGAGTAGAAGAAAAGCTCCGACTTTGTAACATCGTCCGAATTGAGGGAGTGGTGAGACAACGATTGGGGTGAGTTTGTTTGACATACTAACTGACCCTTACCCACAGACGAAAAAACACGGCTCAATCTGAGGCCTGTCGTGTCTTCCTTTGTTTATTTAATATGATGCTTTGCTTTCATAGTTCTTTAACAGACTATCCAAATACTGACGTAAAACGCTGTTATGATGTCCTCTGAAAGGAAGCCGGCGAAAGAGATCTTCAGATCGATTTTCGAACGTGTCTACCCTCAAGTCAGACGACAGAACTATACAACGAGTTTTCTCATTGTTGATCTAGTGATCTCGTTTTGCAAGATGTTCAATAGTAAGTCAATATCTATCTATCTCACATATTGTTCATATCTATCTATCGCACATTGTTCATATCCATCTATCTATCTATCTATCTATCTATCTATCTATCTATTCTTTCTTTCTTTCGTTCTTTCTTTCTTTCTAGTAGTATTATTAGTAGTAGAAGTAGTAGTAGTAAAATAAAATTGTTCTCTTTTCAATACTCATTTATTATTCAATACTCATTTATTTTTCAAATTCAATCCTAAGCACATCTATCTATCTATCTATCTATCTATCTATCTATCTATCTATCACATTTCATATCTCTATCACACACTGTTCATATCCCTCTTTCTCTCTCTCTCTCTCTCTATATATATATATATATATATATATACATATATATATATATATATCACACTTCATATCACACTGTTCATATCTATCTATCTATCCATCTATCTATCTATCTATCTAAGTGATATAATTACAATTCATATTTAGTATGTCCACATTAGAAAAAAATAAAAATAAATATACAAAAGTCTTTATTGTTTAATCATTATTGTGATTTACTAAGGGTTGCTTAGATTTTGCAGTGAGGATCGAACTAACTACCCAGCTATAATTGTTTAATCATTATGATTGTGGTTACCACCGTTATATATATATATATATATATATATATATATATATATATATATATATATATATATTGTTTAATCATTATGATTTGGTTAACATCGTTATATATATATATAAATATATATATATATATATATATATAATTTTTTATAAAAAATTATAACATAAGTATGTTATAAGATCACTACTAAAATAGCCATTTTGTTTCAACACACTCTGTGTCTTATCAAGTGATGATGTTGAAAATAAAATAAATGGTTTTAAAAGTTTCAGATTAATTAACGATCCTACACTAGGGGGAAACATTGTTACAAAAGCTAGAATAACCAATCAAAAACGAAGTATAGAAAGATTCAAAAGCTTGACAACGAAATCCTGCTATAATAGCTATTCAGATCTTTAAATACGTGTAATATTAAAAATAATTTATACTAACTAATAATTATAAAATTACATGATAAAATTTAATATTAAAATTAAAAACTGGCAATTTTAAAATCCAAATTTAATCACTATTAAGTTTAAAAACTACAAAATTATTGAGAAAAGAAAAAATATATATGTTTATTCAATTCATTTCTTCAATGAAATTACGTTCGACAAGGACGCTACAATATATCCGGTCATTTGACAATGCATGTATATATATTTTTTTCTTTTTTTTTCCCTTTCATTTATTGAAATTATTAGATTTAAAAACAAGGTTGATCTCTTGAATCAAAGATATGAACTTACAGTAAATTGTAAACACCGTTATAAATTTAACTTAGTGTAGGGGTCGTATACTTTAAATGATAATGATATGTCGCTGTATTTTTAATAGATTAGTATTTTTATTGCATGATGGTCATACTTACGATATAAGTGTGTATTGTTTACCTGCATAGTTTTATTAGTGTTGGTGCAAATGTGTATATATTTATTTATGTGTTGGTTAGAGTATTGGCACTGAGGAATGTGTAGGTTGGTGTATGTGTATTTATTGTTTTTTTTTCTTTTCTATATATATATGTGTGGGTGTGTGTGTGGGGTGTGTGTGTATATATATATGTGAGTGTGTGTGTATATATATATATATTATGTGGGAAGGTATGGTAGATTATAAGAGAATAGGTTAATAATTGTTGCTGTATATGTGTATGTGTGTGCCTATATATGTATGTGTGTATGGGTGTGTGTATATGTATGTATTTGTGTGTGTATGTGTGTATATGTATGTATGTATGTATATATGTAAATATATATATGTATGTGTATATATATATATATATATGTGTGTGTGTGTGTGTGGTTGCATATATGTATATATGTATGCATATATATATGTATGTATGTGTGTATATGTATGTATGTGTGTGTATGTGTATATGTATAAATATGTATATGTATATGTATGATAAAATCACGGCAGTATAATGGTTGGCCAGCATGGTTCGCTAGATTGGGTGCGACTGAGTAATGAGTTAGTTCCTCACTGGGTGCCCCATAATTTCGGCTTTATGCCACTATATATTTGTATATATATATGTATGTGTGTGTGTATGTGTGTATGTATGTGTGTGTATATATATATATATGTGTGTGCATATATATATATCTGTATGTCCTATTTTATTGTGTATGTGTATTTATATTTAAGTATATTTCTGTTTGTATGAATGTGTTTATATATTTGCATGTATATTGCTGTGTGTTGGTATTTGAAGGTATATTTATGTATCTATATGTTAGTACGTTTATATATGTATTTGGTTGAGTGTTGTATTTTTATGTATGCATGTGTATATGGGTAGTTGTTATTGTAGATAGATATATTTTATATATGTTTATTTGTAGATATGTATGTATGTGTGTATATATATTTTTATGTTTTATGTATGTATATATATATATGTGTGTGTGTTGGCACCTATTATGTATGAGTTTGTTTGTGTGTATGTGGGGGTATGGAAACTTTGGCATATCATGACTGTTTTTTATATATGTAAGTATGTGTGCATAAAAGTCTGTGTGTATATATGTGTGTGTATTTAGGTTTATATGTATATGTGCGTGCATGTGTACTTGTTATCATAGATATGTATATGTGCGTATATGTTTATGTTTATATATTTATTTGTATGTATTTCTGTATGTATATGTATGTATGAGTGTATATTTATGTGTGTTAATTTGTTTTTGCTCCCGTGTATATATATATATATATATATGTATATAGTTGTGTGTTTCTTTATACTGTTTTTCTTTGCCTAATATATAATGAAACTATTATCAACTTATACGATTAATATATATTTTTATTGATATTTATGGTTTTAGAATTTTCGTTTTAATATATTAAATAATATTATTTTTAACCATTTTTATCTTTGTATATTTGCTCCCTTAAGTTATAATTCAATAGGTGGTTAGCATTTATTTAAGTCTGAAATATTTATTGGTTGTGATTTCTCATTGTCTATGTCATTGTCTGTGGATGTATGTATGTGTATCTATCGGTGTCTATGTGTATGTAGAGTGTATTCTCTGTGTGTGTGTATTAGTGTTAGTTTCCACGTCTCCTTCTTTCATAAAGGGCTGTAGAGATATTCATGTATTCCCCCCCCCACCTCCTCCTTTTTTTTTTTTTTTTTTTTAGTGTGTATGTATGTGTGTGTGTGTGTGTGTGTGTTTATGTGTGTATGTGTGTGTGTATATCTAATTATGTCTGGATGCTTATGTATTATAATCTGATTGTGTTTTTGTTGTTTTTTACGCGTGAGTTTTAAGACCACATTCACAAACTTTAAAAATAAAAAAAATGAAAGGAAAAAAAAAAAAAAAAATATATATACATGCATTGTCAAATGACCGGATATATTGTAGCGTCCTTGTCGAACGTAATTTCAATGAAGAAATGAATTGAATAAACATATATATTTTTTTCTTTTCTCAATAATTTTTGTAGTTTTTAAACTTAATAGTGATTAAATTTGGATTTTAAAATTGCCAGTTTTTAATTTTAATATTAAATTTTATCATGTAATTTTATAATTATTAGTTAGTATAAATTATTTTTAATATTACACGTATTTAAAGATCTGAATAGCTATTATAGCAGGATTTCGTTGTCAAGCTTTTTGAATCTTTCTATACTTCGTTTTTGATTGGTTATTCTAGCTTTTGTAACAATGTTTCCCCAGTGTAGGATCGTTAATTAATCTGAAACTTTTAAAACCATTTTATTTTATTTTCAACATCATCACTTGATAAGACACAGAGTGTGTTGAAACAAAATGGCTATTTTTGTAGTGATCTTATAACATACTTATGTTATAATTTTTTATAAAAAATAATTATATCTGCTCTACTTTGTATTGAGCACTCTTTTAAGAATAGTAATTGTTGGTTATTGGAATTCATTCCGTATATACCAATTATATACTTTGATATATATATATATATATATATATAACAAAAGTGAACATTGAAGTCAACACTCAGATGCGACAGGCTGTTTCATCCTAGACGCAATCGTCACGCCGCGAATGTTAGATTTTTCCTCGACTATTTATATATATGGGTCAGTGGTGTATTGTGGGTAATCTATTCTGGTGGTTATTTTTGCGGGAGCGGCTTCTTTAGTTATTTATTTGTTTGGGTTAAATTATTTTACTTGTTTTTTATTTTCATTTTGTACTATTTATTCCTTTCGGTTTTTGATGTTTATTAACGCAGTAAAAAAAATTAGATCGCTTATTTAATAGTTTGTTTTGGTCTGGGAAGATAATTAAAGCTATTTATTCGTCCAATGTTTAGATAGCTTGCCGTAGTCTATTCTGTTTTTATGGCAAGGGACAGTTTTTAATTAATTAATTTATTTGGATTGATTTTTTTAACTTGTTTTTGTTTGTTTATGCTTTTTTTTATTAGTTCTAACGGTTATTTTAGCGGGGGCGATTTGTTAATTTGTTCATTTATTTGGATTAATTTTTATTTGTTTTTATTTACTTATTTTTTATTTTGTATATTTTTATTTACTCTATTTGGCTTTCGATTTTTGAGTAACGTCGCTATTTTCACATCCAATTTCTGGATTGGTTAGTGTAGTCTATTCTAACGGTTATTTTGGCGGGATTGGTTTGTTAATTAATTTATTATTATTTGATTTATTTATATATTTGATTTGATTATTTTTACTTGATGTATTTTATTTTTTCGTCTATTCTTACGGGAGTCGTTTGTTGATTTGTTTATTATTTTTTGGGGTTAATCTATTTTACTTATTTTTATATTATTTTGTTTATTTGTATTTAATATGGCGTATCCAAATGTAAACAAATGACGTCACACATTATGACGATAATTATTTTAAGACATTTTATGTTTATACATTCTTTTTATAGATACAAATATTTAAGTAAATTCTCTTTGTTTACATTTGGATACGCCATGAGCAGATATGAATGTACGTGAGAGAATCATGGAAGATTGAAGTTTAAAGACAGTAAAATCGACTTTGGTAACCGAACGCTCCTCTGTGGCTTAATCGGTTAAATCACGTCAGGCTATATGACGGTTCCGTATAGGATACCGGTTCGATTCCTTTCGGAGCACGAATATTTTCTATGAAAATTTCTCAGACTGGTTGTTTAATACTGTTTATTATAAACAGAGCATTTACTTAAATATTTGTATCTATAAAAAGAATGTATAAACATAAAAATACCTTAAAATAATTGTCGGACTTTGTCCATTTCATAATATATATATATAATGGCCAACTATTTTGTTTCTTTGACAGGGCGGGTAGCAGATCCCTATTAAAGACATCCGCTCAACCCACAGCATCCACCCGGGGTCTATAATATGCTGCAAGTAGCTTAGTTATAGTTTCTGGAAGCGATCTCACCATCTGTCTTGCTGAGTTTAATTTTTAACAAAGCCTGCGTGCTCAAATTGCAAACATTTACACAGATGGAACATGTGGTGATACTCCATTTTGCTCGAGTGGTGGGGGATCATGTTTTCACGAGTGGACAGAAAGCCTCTGGTAGTTAAGGCTGTCGTTGAGAAAGACAGTGTGCTGTCAAATTTATTTAATATTTGCATAAGCTTGATCCCTTGATGTTCAAATCAGCCTCGCTCAAAACTTTGTATACTTGAAAAGCGAGACAGGCACTTGATCGTTCGGTCTAACGATTTGTTTCCCCCCCTGGGAGAAAAGGGTATACTGCATCGCTTCAGATTGTCTTTGAGATTGTCTTTGTAATGCAGCAGTGGCATTCCATCTGAACTGCTTGTTAGAAGATGGCTAAAGAGTCGTTGTTTTGGAAGTTTTCTATCGCTCATACAAGAAAGATGCCCTGAGTTAGATTTTCATTAGGATGGCTTTGATACCTGTCATGTTGCATTTAATCAGAACTTCAATGCTTCTAATCCGATCAATCAGTTTTCTGTTGCAGATTGTATGCAGGTAACGTGTGTTGAAGGCATCAAGTTGACTGATGTGTCGCCGGTACAAAGTCCAAGACTCCGTACTATCTATCTATCTATCTATCTATCTATCAGAAAAGCACGTATCAATTATCTATATGTATTTTTATGGAAATTAAGGGGGATTTGAATAATGATAATTAATTCATCGAGTCTAGAATCTAGAATAATCCTCAACAGAATGCAGGATGCACTGGATGGCCGTTTCGGGACTCATCAGCAGTGCGCATCCACCACCAAGAATCGAACCCGGACCGTTACGATATGACGCAACGGGTCTCGGTGACGGCGAGGTAAAAACGAGGCTCGATGTAGCGCCGCCCCTTCACAAATTCCGTCGTGTGACTCATCCGAGTCTACTTACAGCAACGAACTATGCGTCCCATGAGTCACGAATTCTATTCCCAAGGCGTTCCATCCAGAGCCTTAGAAGCCGGTTCAAGCAGTGATATATATATATATATATATATATATATATATATATATATATATATATATATCAAGTATGTGGTGCAGTTCAATTTACATTACATGAATCATTCATACAAAAAAAAAAAAAAAAACAGATATATGATCCCTGTTTATAAATTTCAGTTTTATAAGGTCATCATCATCATAAGGACATCGTCAGGTATGGAAATAGATTTGTTTTTCTTTTTTACATCCCGGTAATAGCAGGACAACGAAAATATAGATGTAATCCGAAATATGTTTTTAGAAATGTGTTATTGTTAATTGTAAGAAATTTTGGAGCGTGCAGTCGCAACGCTGAGGCTGAATTTTTAAATTTTTAAAGATTGTGCGTTTTTGTACTAATATGGTAAGAGGAGAATTCTTTTGTACTGAAATTGTTTTTGTAAAAAGACCTTATGCAACTGGAATTTATAAACAGGGATCATAACATTTATCTAAAGGGTCGGGGTTAATGTACTTTATTAAATTTGTTTGCAAAGATGTATTCTCGCCATTTACATCGTTAACTTCTATATCTGTTTTTTGTATGAATGATTCATGTAATATATATATATATATATATATATATATATATATAGAGAGAGAGAGAGAGAGAGAGAAATTAAGCGGGATTTGAATAATCATAATTAATTAATCGAGTCTAGAAGAATCCTCAACGGAATACAGATAGCACTGGACGGCCGTTTTAGTATTTTATTCGCATATTAAATATTTTATCCACACTTCAAAATAGCGTTGTCTGTGGAGATAGATGTTTTATTTAATGCAGCCTTTTCCTTTTGTAAAATAGTAGATGCACTCCATCACTATGTAGATGATTAATGATCTAAACATGCACGTTTGTAAAAACCGGTTTTGTATATTCGTACGTTCATCCTAATCGAAACTATTGATCTATGACAAAACGCTTCGGTTAGTTAACGATGTTTCTGTACTTATTGAATTATTTGACGTCAATGCATGTTTTGCAGAACAAAAACCACAATCAATCAATAAAAAGATAGACACATGTTCGGTTTACACTAGACTCCAAAAGGTAGACATATGAGGATCGGTTTATATTAGATTCCAAGGGTTAGATATATGTCCGGTTTACACTAGACTCCAAAAGGTAGACGTACGAGGATCGGTTTATATTAGATTCCAAGGGTTAGACATATGTCCGGTTTACACTAGACTCCAAAAGGTAGACGTACGAGGATCGGTTTATATTAGATTCGAAGGTTTAGACATAGGTCCGGTTTACACTAGACTCCAAAAGGTAGACATAAGAGGATCGGTTTATATTAGATTCCAAGGGTTAGATATATGTCCGGTTTACACTAGACTCCAAAAGGTAGACGTACGAGGATCGGTTTATATTAGATTCCAAGGGTTAGACATATGTCCGGTTTACACTAGACTCCAAAAGGTAGACATGCGAGGATCGGTTTATATTAGATTCGAAGGGTTAGACATATGTCCGATTTACACTAGACACCAAAAGGTAGACATACGAGGACCGGTTTATATTAGATTCGAAGGGTTAGACATATGTCCGGTTTACACTAGACTCCAAAAGGTAGACATGCGAGGATCGGTTTATATTAGATTCAAAGAGTTAGACATATGTCCGGTTTACACTAGACTCCAAAAGGTAGACATACGAGGACCGGTTTACATTAGATTCGAAGGGTTAGACATATGTCCGATTTACACTAGACACCAAAAGGTAGACATGCGAGGATCGGTTTATATTAGATTCGAAGAGTTAGACATAGGTCCGGTTTACACTAGACTCCAAAAGATAGACATGCGAGGACCGGTTTACATTAGATTCGAAGGGTTAGACATATGTCCGGTTTACACTAGACTCCAAAAGGTAGACATGCGAGGATCGGTTTACATTAGATTCGAAGAGTTAGACATATGTCCTGTTTACACTAGACTCCAAAATGTAGACATCCGAGGATCGGTTTACATTAGATTCGAAGGTTTAGACATATATCCGGTTTTCACTAGACTCCAAAAGGTAAACATACGAGGATCGGTTTATATTAGATTCGAAGAGTTAGACATATATCCGGTTTACACTAGACTCCAAAAGGTAGACATACGAGGATCGGTTTATATTAAATTCGAAGGGTTAGACATATGTCCGGTTTACACTAGACTCCAAAAGGTAGACATGCGAGGATCGGTTTATATTAGATTCGAAGGGTTAGACATATGTCCGATTTACACTAGACACCAAAAGGTAGACATACGAGGACCGGTATATATTAGATTCGAAGAGTTAGACATATGTCCGGTTTACACTAGACTCCAAAAGGTAGACATGCGAGGATCGGTTTATATTAGATTCGAAGGGTTAAACATATGTCCGATTTACACTAGACACCAAAAGGTAGACATACGAGGACCGGTTTATATTAGATTCGAAGGGTTAGACATATGTCCGGTTTACACTAGACTCCAAAAGTTAGACATGCGAGGATCGGTTTATATTAGATTCGAAGAGTTAGACATATGTCCGGTTTACACTAGACTCCAAAAGGTAGACATACGAGGACCGGTTTACATTAGATTCGAAGGGTTAGACATATGTCCGATTTACACTAGACACCAAAAGGTAGACATGCGAGGATCGGTTTATATTAGATTCGAAGGGTTAGACATATGTCCGGTTTACACTAGACTCCAAAAGGTAGACATACGAGGACCGGTTTATATTAGATTCGAAGGGTTAGACATAGGTCCGGTTTACACTAGACTCCAAAAGGTAGACATACGAGGACCGGTTTACATTAGATTCGAAGGGTTAGACATAGGTCCGGTTTACACTAGACTCTAAAAGGTAGACATACGAGGATCGGTTTATATTAGATTCGAAGAGTTAGACATATATCCGGTTTACACTAGACTCCAAAAGGTAGACATACGAGGATCGATTTATATTAGATTCCAAGGGTTAGACATAGGTCCGGTTTACACTGGACTCCAAAAGGTAGACATACGAGGACCGGTTTACATTAGATTCGAAGGGTTAGACATTGGTCCGGTTTTGATTAAACCCGAAAGATATACATAGGCCCGGTTTACATGAAAATCCGAAATGTAGACATAAGTTGACGCAAGAAAGACAAAATTTTAAAACAAAATTTCAAAGGCTCTAAAAAGGATAAACAAAATACAATTTAATAACAAAAAATCCTTTGATCTTTCCTATTAATAACATAAAGATTTTGACGATAATCCTTTGTTTTTAAAAAGTTTCAGGCATTTTTTCCTCACGTATACTCACTTTAGTGAATGTTTGGAGGATCCTATATATATATATATATATATATATATATATATATAGATAGAGAGAGAGAGAGAGAGAAAGAGAGAGAAAAAAAAAAATGACCTCAACATAGGGATAGTCTATTTGAAACCGTTCTTCCCAATGGCTATCATCAGCCTCTCAGTGCTTGTCTCGGAGCATTGTTCTAATTTTATTTTCGCAGTTAGTACTCCTTTCGTAGGTGTCTTGTTAATGAGAGTGGGTTTGCGTTAGCAATTGGTGGGGGCGTAATGTATCTTATCCCGGGGTAAGCGGTCTGGATTTGAAGTTCATGGTCAAGATTTGTTGTTTGTAGTTTAATATCATTTCCTATTATGTGGTGTTTTTTTTTTTTTGTTTTTTTTTTATAAAGGCCCTGGAGTGTGTGTTTCTGGGATTCACAGTAAATATTTTTTGTACTACATGTGTCCAATATTATTAATAAGTGATGGGGGATTTAATGTAAATTAGCTGAGTTCTAGATTTATAGAATATGGATAATACCAGAGCACCCAATGGAATAACTCATGCTCTCCAACACACTTATATGTGTACATATCTTCATACATACATATATGTGAACATTTACATGTTCATAAATATATGTCATTATACGTACACATATCCCCTCATATATGCACATGTTTCTCATGTTATTTGGAATTTATTTCTATGTCTACATTTCGGGATTAGTTCTCTTCGTTGATTTAATAGTTTGCATTGATCTTTATATTTTATTATCCTGATTTCTTCTTCTAAACATAGCTAAAACTATTGGGGTGTTGGCAATATTAATATAGTTAGGAGTTTCGTTCTCTTTATGGTAGGGTTTAAAGGTTTCATCTTTAAGGTTAAGGGTAATATCTAGGCAGTCAACTATTTTAATGTTAGAGAAAATCTCGATCTTAAACCCTAGGAATTTGAAGACCCTGATAATTTTCTTTTGTAATTTCACTGTTAGTAGAGCATTACTATTAGTGATGAGGATGAGTCTGTCGTCCTGATACAGCCCTGTTAGTTCCGGTTTTATGATTCTACTAAGCACATCTAAAATGTAAAAATATAATAGGTCTGCAACTTAGGCTGAGTCATAAGCTCCCATAGGGATATCGAATTCATCATTGTGGCGCTTAGTACAGGTGGAATTATTCAGTGCTAGTAGTGACTTTCTCACCGTTAAGATGATATTAGTTTCATCATCCGTTATTTCTATATAGTTCTTTACAGAGTTGATACTATTGACCAAGAGGTCACTAGTGATAGAGGAATAGAAGTTAACTTAATGAATGTCGCTTTATCCATAAAGATCCTTATGTTAGTATTATGGTCCGGTTCCTTGTACCATGGTGATAGTCCAAGGTAGAACCAATAAAGAAGAACTCGAATACGGTTATGGAATAACACAGATATGTTACAAACAGGAATATATACAGAGAGGTAGAAAAGTGTCAGTACGAACAATCAGGGTTAGTAGTAATTGTCTGAACGCGACTCTGTTTCGGACTGCCTCTGACTCGACTGACTGACTCCTGACGGACTTCTGACGGACCTCACTCCAGACTTCAGACGGAACTCTCTGCTTCCTTGAGGCGCAGTATTTATTACGTATGGAATAGTCCATTATGTTATGGGTAAGGTCCCATAACAGTTAGTGAACCATTTAATAGTGTCAGACGAATCCTTCCAAACGTTAGTACTGGTTGTGATTAGTAAATTGTCGGTTACTTTTTTTTAAATAATATTTTGTGAGATAAGGTCTAGTTCTGTTTTTGTTGGACTTATTAATCTAAATTTTGTACTGTCGGTGAAGTTTGAACTGACTTTGAAAATAAAGCTCCGAGACAACCACTTAGAGGTTGATGAGAGCCGTGTGAAGAACGGTTTGAAATAGAGTATATCCTTATGTTGAGGTAGTTTTTCTTTTTTTTTTCTCCGTTAAAGATTTGAACCGTTGTATCTTTATCTGCATGATTATAGATATTTTACTGGATTTCTCCGAGGTTCTTATAACACTATTCGACTTTACTTTGAATTATAAGAATCTATTTACTTTAAATTGTGACCTCATGATCCAGTTTTCCTTTCTACTGTTCTTTCTTTTTAAAACTTATTTCCCGTTCTTGAATGATTCTTGAATGGACTTTGAAGATGGAAGCCAGTGTATGAATATTGGTACCATTACTGAAGGCCAGAATGTTCTTTTCAGTTGGGAAGACAAAGTCCGGCTGACACAAAATGATTTCATCCTGTTCTTTTCTAGATAAATAACTCAAAGGGATTTTCAGTGATTCTTACGAGAAATTGTGTCAAGATGGCTAAATGTCTGATCTGAAAACCTGCTAAAAGGAAACTAAGTTGGTTTAGTGTTTTTTTAGATATTAAACATTTTGTGGGATGGACAAATATCCCATGTTGTTACACGATTTGGACAATTTTTCTGTTACACCCGGTATGTGTGTATATATATATATATATATATATATATTGACGATTCCTAGCATGAAACAGCCTGTCGCCTCTGAGTGTTGACTTCAATGTTCACTTATATATATATATATATATATATATATATATATATATATATATATATATATATATATATATTACATGAATCCTTCATACAAAAAGTAGATTAGTAACGTTAATGATAGAAATGGCGAAAAACATCTTCGCAAACAAATTTATTAAAGTTACATTAACCTACGAACCACTCGATGATTGATATGATCCTTGTTTTTAATAACTTCAAATTGTATAAGGTCTTTTTTTTATTCTGCTAGTACTTTAAGCTTTACTTGCAGCCATCCTTAGGCAAGGAAATTAATTTGTTTTTTAGTAAATACGGGTAGTAGAGGGACACGAAAGATTAAATGCGAATCGAAATATGTTTTTTTTTTAGAAATGTGTTATTGTTAACGGATATGGAATTTTGGAGCGTGCAGTCGCAACGCGAAGATTCATTTTTTTATTTTGAAATTTTAAGGGAGTGTGTTTTTTTATTAATATGATAATTTGAGAACTTTTTGTTGTGGGTTTTTCTCAGTCAGTGTGGCATGAAATAAATTGTTCAATAAATAGAGTAATGTCACAGCTGTTATCCCGAAAATATGCACGACGGATCTTTTTTAAATCAAATATGTGGTGCAGTTCAATTTATATTACATGAATCATTTAAGTTTCATTAAAGACGACTAAGAAGTTACTGCGATAGGTTTATTTCATTCTTTTTTGTGTTCATATCAGTGTTTTTCTTTCGAAACTGTTTTCTTTCAATCTCAAGAGAGCTCACGAGAATTCATCCTCTCGCCACTCTTTTCTTGAATAACTCAATAATGTGAAACAGACGCTAGTTAACAACGGTTTTCTGAAGTGTCTCATCGATAAACTGTTGAAACTTGACTAATGCATGGAATAATAATGCAACACAAAATGTACTTTGAACAAAATGTATTGAAACAAGAAAGTGTACACAATATCTACATATAGTCTTTTGTATATTCCTGGTAAGACCGTTCCTGGAGAATGTCTTGACTGAGTCGCAGTCGGGCAGAGTCTCTGGTTGAATATTCCTTCCTCTCTTCCCGGTACCAACCATATTTATATGGTCGGTACTCCACTATGCAAATTAGGTGGATCCTACCACAACATAAACACATTAGACTATTTCTTTCCAAGGTAAGCAATAGCAACACGGAACATACATATAAAATAATAACATTAATATTTTCTGTAAAAGCCAAATATACATTAACTACAATCAAGATGAATTTTCACCTAGAAACATTATAAAGAAATACATAACCCTAGAACAATAAAATTAAATTATATATTATAACAAAATTTAAAACAGATAATCTTATCAGTAACATCAAAAACTCACCTGCATCATTTAAATTACAGAGAATTATCAATTTACATGTCCGCTAAGGAACTGGGTTTCCGGCCGAACCAATTTCATGAATTATTTTATTGGACATACTACTACATGCGCATCAAAAATCAAATATGTAACTTAACTGTTATGGAGGATGGCGGTGTGTCTAAAGGATAACAGGGTTTTTTTTTCTTATTTTAGATTGTTTTTAACCGGCTTCATATTCACTTAATAAAAATTGCTTTATATAAGGGCGAGGACTTAGAATTTCTGTTTTTTGTTTTAAAAAATCTTTTAAACCAAAAATCTTTGAATTGAATTAAAAAAATATATCTTTGGTTATCGCAATGCTAGCACAGTTAAATATAATGTTATTCTGGGATTACAGTTTTTAAAATGATATTTAGCAATTAAAATAACTGGGATTTACATATATAAAAGATTTTTTATTTATCTACTTATCATATATATATATATATATATATATATATATATATATATAATGTATTCATATATATATATATATATATAATGTATTCATATATATATATATATATATATATATATATATATATATATATGAATGAATCAGTCATACAAAAACAAATATAAGGTTAATAATTTAAATGAATGAGAATACATCCCTGCAAACAATTTCAATAAGTCTGGGGTAGTACACTAACTTATTGAAATTGTATATGAAGATGTATTCTCGCCATTTAAATTATTAAGGTTCTATATTTGTTTTTTGTATGAATGATTCATGTAATTACACGTTGAACAACACCTATAATCGAAATGTATATATATATATATATATATATATATATAGAGAGAGAGAGAGAGAGAGAGAGAGAGAGAGAGAGAGAAAGCGAGAGATGATAAAAATAGAGTTATGGTATATTTAGAGGGTAAAAGGACTCAGTATCAGAAATAGAATGTATGTAAGTATAAAAGTATCCAACCCATCTTTCAACAAAAACATGAAAACTAAAGTAGGAAACATATTCATTAAACTCATATGCAAACACTTCCTCTACATCAAACAATCTCCACAAGATAATCAATAGCAAAACAATAAAATCATAAAAAATGACAACAGAAAACATAACCAACAATCCACCTGCACAAACCTAACACACATGTAACTAGAACGAAAGTCTATTAAATGACAATTGTCTGAAAAACATATTATACCTAGCCACTGTATGATCAGCAGATAACAATGAAAGAATATACATGGAATAACAGTAGGATCCTAAAAACAGAGAAAAAAGCAAAACATCCTTTGCAAATAGTAAATACGTAAATAGCACAATGCTTTCTAAACATATATGGGAATTTCGAAAAATGAGTAAAACAGCATCCGCCTGCAACAATAAATTATGAACTTTGCAGGAAAAAAAAATGGCTATAATAACCTTCCCAGAGTAACACAAATCTCTCTATATATAAAGTTGTAGCCGATGTCTGCTTGTTATCGAAGTCCTCATCGGGTTTTGGAGATAGAGAAACATAACCATATATATTCTGAAATTACCTAGGTTACTTGGATAAGTTTCATTTCGATCAAAGTGGGTCACCGGGGCCAAAACCACCGATTGAAATTTTTTTCCTTTAGATTTAAATTAAATTTAAATTTGAATGAGGGAATGACTCCTACGGTACTTGAATAAGTATATTTCATCTTGATCAAACGGTTCCCCGGAGCCACAAAACCTCCACTGAAATTTTTTCCCTTTTATTTAAATTAAATTTAAATTTGAAAAAGGGAATGACTCCTATCCAAAATACGGAAGAAGAAAGCCAAATGATGGAGGTTACATTGGAAAGCTCAAAAGGAAACAATATGGACGTCAAGTTGAGCAAGAAATCACTAATCAGTGGGTATTGCCTTACAATACATATTTGTTGCGAAAATTCAAATGTCATATCAATGTTGAAATGTCTTCATCAATTCATTCAATCAGGTACTGCATGAAATACATATTAAAATGGTCAGATCAGCTGTTTTTCCATAAATCCTCCACAGAAATTCTTTCCCTTTGATTTGAATTAAGTTTAAATTTGAAGAAGCGAATGACTTCTATCCAAAATATAGAAGGAGAAAACCAGAAGATGGAGGTCACATCGGCAAGAGCATTGAGTATATTTGAAATGCATCATTTTTCTCCACAAAGTATATCAAGGATTTAAAATCAATTATCATTTTCTTTAAAAAGGTGTGTGACACGCGGCAAGGCGCGGGTAATTTGGCTCGTTACTTAATAAACGGTCAGATCTCCTACTCATATCTATCTATCTATCTATCTATCTATCTATCTCGGACTCCTCATATAAGAAAAATCCCTGAAGATATTACCGCATTAAAAAAAAAAAAAAAAATCAAACGTGACCACACAGAAACTTCGTCCTGTATTTTTACTAAAAATAATTCAATAAAACTTAAAAAAATAATTCAGAATTAGTACTGGCATAAATTAACAAACCATATCATTTTCTTAAAAAAGACACCACTTAATATTTATTTAAAAAAAGAGTACTTGTAATTTTTCATGACATTTTTGGACTTCGTCACAAGAGTGTCTTTAATTAAATCAAGACATGTTTGAAGATAC
>CAHIKZ030005532.1:1307500-1382500 GCA_903632075.3 Acanthosepion pharaonis
TATTCCATACCTGAGGATGACTGTTTAGATTAAATCAAACAATCGTCATGTAATATCGTAGTCCTGTGTCTCACGTAGAAAACCAGCATGCCAAACCGTGACAAACGCTTTTGAGATATATAGAGCCATAGCTCGTGCTTCGCCATTATTATCAAGAGATTGATATACATATTCAGTGATGGCCACAAGCACTTCAGCGGTACACTGGGCAAAACGGAATCCATATTCTTTGTCAGAAAATAGATCTTGAGAGATAAGATGATTAACCACTTCAGCATTGATTAAAGCCTCGAATACTTTGCTGAAAAGCGGTGGGAGACTAATAGGGCGATTGTTAGAGGGATCAGAAGTTTCTACATAGTTCGTAAAAACAGGAACTACAGAGGAGGACTTCCAACAAGCTGGAAGCAGTGAGGCAATAGTTGTAGAGTTTGGAGAGAACTGGAAACAGTTCGGGAGCACATTTCTTTAGGACGACGGCTGATATTCCATCACCTCCATTTGTTTAATGGAAGTCTAATTTAGAAATGATGTCGGAGTCCAATGATGGTGTTCATGCGCATATGACTCAGTAGAGCCTGAGTTCTAGTGGCGAAATTAAGTGTAGGTATTCCAAATGAGACGAAGGTTGGGTTGGAAGAGAATTTCCGAGCAAAGCAATGAATATTATCTGCTGTAGATATCAGCACTTCGAATTGATTGAAATGGGGATTTGCTGTTGTTCAGCACACTCTTGTAGAACCACCAATAATCTCTAGAACCGAATTTGTGAGATGCTATATGTGTTGTTTCATTCTATCAGCAAACAGTAACTTTGCTTCATTGATGAGACGCTTGTAATCGTTACGAACAGAGACAAAGAGACGTCTGTTGCAATTAGAGGTGTCGCTCTGGTACAGCCAAAAGAAGTGATTCCTGAGAGCTATAGCGGCCGAGCATGCAGGTAAGCACCAAGGCGATGAACGCGGTTAAACTTGGTATTTGCTTGCTGGAATGAAAGTATCGATGCCGGCTTTCACTTTCTGAACAGGATGATTAAATCCTCATTCCAAGGGAATTCAGGACGTCACGAAAGAAATCATGGAGCGAGTCCGAACCTACTCGTTGATAACAGAAAGATATTCTGTTATTGGAGAATCTTGGCTGGTGGGGAAGTGGAAGGAGATGTTTACAGACAATACCGCATGATCAGAGTTACTAAGAGAGCAAGGCTGCCTAGTACGGCGAGTCAGGGGTAGAGCTAAAAAAGAGATCATGTGAAACGTGTCTGTCAGGGTTAACGGGGAAACGCGTGGGGAAGTCAACCGCTTACTTGAGAGATTGAGTGATAGAGAAGTTAAGAGTTTGGATGCCAAGGAGGTCAGTGGCAGAGTGCTTAAGCCACCTGGTATGCTGGTTGTCAAAGTCACTGAACACAAATGTAGGAAGATGACATTGTCTATATTATCAGAAATACTACCTAGCATATAGGAATTGTCTGGAGATTCAAGAGTGAGTTCCCTAGCTTGCAGGCAATTTTCGCGGACATAAAAACCGGCGTCATGCATGTCCTTCCTAAAGAGAGGAAGGTAGTCAGGAATCGAGAAATCAGAGGAAGGGATTGAAGAGTTAAGATTAGTTTCGCAAAGAGCTAGGATGTCCGGAGAGTTATCAAAGAGGAACGATTCCACACTGAAGAAATTGGTACGAATGTTAAAGACTGAAAAGTTAAGAGGTGTGGGTGTTTTGTTGAGCTGGGGTAGGTTTATATCTTTCATTATTTATAGTCATATAGTTACTTTTGTTTATAAATACTTGTTAGAAAATAAAATCCGTACATTATATATATATATATATATATATATATATTATAAGTAATTAATTTAACACCGTGTTTACCCAAAGGCTTTTGTATAAATATATATATATATATATATATATATATATATATATATATATATATATATATATATATTTGAAAAGATTCTTACAGGTACAAAATTTTATTATGGCAAGGTATAAGCTGAATGTAAAGGACATAATTATGAAAACTAAGAACTAAAACAAACAACCGGTTTCGTCCCAGTACTCCTCAAGTTTGATACACTGGGATTATTTAATCATAAACTTAAAAACAAAAAAACATTCAATGAGGAGGAAAGGAAAAAAAAAATTATATATGATAGAAAGAACTAGAGCCCAATCACATTCAAGCCCAACAAGCAATCTCTCTGCTTACAGAGAAACGGCCTGCGGGACTTGATATAAATGGACTCAAGAACCTTCAAATGATATGCAGAGTGTGACTTCGCCAGAATGGAAAAACAGTCAACACTCAATCCAGCAACACATTCCCTGCTAGTTATAGCGTGTTCCGCTATAGATGACCCGGATGTATTCACTAGTTGGCTTTTGTATATATATAAACCCATACTGTTCGACAATTTTTCTCGATCGATCATATCTGCTCGCGAAACGTTTCATGAGCAGATATGATCGATCGGAAAAAACTCGTCGAAGATTGTGTGTTTAATGTGTGTCTATAAACAGTAATTTGGACTTTTGCTAACCAAGACGCTACTCTGGAGCTAAATGATATAGCACGTTATATATATCTAAATATATATATATATATATATATATATATATATATATATATACTTGCGTGCAAAAACCTATGAGTAATCATTAATTAATACCAATTAATTAACCATGGTTGCCATATATATATATATATATATATATATATATATATATATATATATATATATATATATGTATGTATGTATGTATATATATTATTGTCGGACTGAATTAGTTTCATTATAAACAGAAGGTTAGCTCTAAAAAAGCAGCTCTCAATCTTCAAGACCTACAAACAAATCACAATTTTGGGATGGGAGCGATTTTTTGTAGTTCTATTATTACCTATGGGATTTTAAGTGTTTGATATTCTTTAATTAATAAGAATCTTGCTCTGTCTTTTGACATACAGCTCTCCCTGGATCTATACCCTCCTGGAAATAGTATCATTACTATATATATATATATATATAAATTCTATGGTAAAGATCTTTTTTTTAATCTTTTTATCCCTTTATATAGCTTTATACAACGCCACCTAGCGTACTTTGGAAGATGTCCCCTGGTAGACAAGGTTGAATAATTCCGCACAATAAAAGATTGTACCATACAGAGATGTTTCTCCCCTGTTACATTACGATAAGAAAATATAGGTCGAATGAATGTCATCAAATATTGCATCCTATTCCATAAATCTTGGATCAGTTTCCGCAATCCAATTTGGTTTGTCTGGAAAGCAATAACATGCATTGTGGCGCTTGATAACTCATTGATCTAAAGAGTCATGTCTAGCATATATGAGAACGAGTTCCATTCGAATTCATCTTGAATCTGAATTATAAAGAAAATGTCAAAATTCATATAAAATTGCTTATAAATCCAGGTGTTTTGAATACGTTGTATATTTGTATAGTTTAATATTGCATCATAAACAATTAATCATAATAATTAAATAGGATATAAAAAGAGATTATTTAATGTGTGTATATCCAGTTGTCCTTTCTCGTACGGTGTATATAAATTCCTATAAAGATCCTGAGAAACTTACACTGGAGAAGTGTTTCCTCTTAGTTTTCTTTTCTTACCAGTTTAGAGCATTGATATGTTGTGTTATTTCCATATTGCATTTCGTCCACTGAGGACTAAGACATCTGAAGAGAAACGTGACGGCATCCTATTAAAGATCAAGCAAAAAGGTTCTCCGATTGACCAGGCTAGATGTTCCTCCTCCTCTTCTTCTTCTTCTTCTATCTGCAGTGTCCCTTCAGGATGTTGGCGATCATGACTCTCCATTATTTCCTCTCCTTTGTAGCTCTTAATAAAAGTTGTCTTTTTGTTTTCTCTCCTAAATCTTATTCCGCCATCCATTTACTAAAGCTCACACAAGTAGATTATGCGTTGTTTTCTTCTGTCCCCCTTCAATCTGTCCTGTGAGTATCAGATTTTCCAAGCCTTCTTTCCTCATTATGTGCACTAGAAATTACAACTGTCTCAAAGTACAATTTAAGTTTCATGTTTGTTTCTATTTTTTTTTAAATTTCGTCGTTCATGTTCAGTCCGTGTTATTCTCACCATCCTTCTGTAGAACCATATTTCTGTTGCCTCAAGACTCTTCTTTGTATTTAAGGAGATTGCTAAGCGTTCACTGCCATATAGGAGGACTGATATTCCTTAACATTTCAGTACTCTTTACTTTTGTTTCTAAAAAAATATTCTGTTTCTTAATACACTGCTTAGCTTTTGGAAGGCATCTTTCTTTGTTTCTAACGATTTACGGAATAAACAAACTAGTAACTCAAATTACTTAAGATCATCTCCCGAAAATTCAACATAGTTTCAGATCCACCCGAGCCATGACCGATATGGCTTTTAGCAACTCACAGAAAAATATTGTTAGCAAAACGAAGAGCTGTATATCACATTGGTCAACCGGACAAAGGTGATGGCCGCGGTAAGCAGTTCAAGCCACCTGGATAAGTTTCCTTTTTATATCTATTTTCTCTAAAATATCGCCGTTGCTCACATGTTTGATCGATCCTTCTGTAGAATCACATTTCTGTTGCTTCAAATCTCTTCTTCATCTGTCAGGAGATTGTCCAGCATTCACAGTCTCGATCAATAAAAATAATGCCGATTCACAATCTTCTAACGATCTAACGATCTGTATCTGACTGTTTACAATCAGCAGAAGGCCACGGCTGAAGCTAACTGCATGTTGTTGACCTCCGGTTTAACATCCATTGCCAAAACTGTGGCGAAATCCCTGATAACACCGCTGCAAAACTGTACTAACTGACCCCTTCCTTTGGTCAATCAGTGCATTTTCATACACCGCTGGTAGAAAAGCCATAGATAAGTGGGTGGGCTCTACCGTAAAATGAACATAATAAACATTTTCATATTTAACTGGGTTAGGTGCTTAGAGTGAGTACCAAATTTTTGATTTCCTTGTACGAAACATGTAAATTATTTTGATTTTGTTTTTTAAGTTACAGTATTAAAAAAATCTTGGCTTTTATCAATGCTGACCGTATCTACCAGTAAAAGATTTAAAGAGATGCTAAGTTGTTTGGCACAAGGGCAACTAATATTGAGAAGATTACATTGCATCTTTCTTTCAACTAAGAAACAACATTTGTCCCCGACATGATTTATTTACTTATTTATTTTTTGTTTGATGTGGGTTCGAAAATGGATGGAAGAAGACACTGCTATCTTACGAAATAGCCAGCAATTTTGTTTATATTCTCAGTGCTTGTCGAATTTTCCTGCTGTGATGAACTGCCAGAATATTCTTCAATCTTATTCGCCGAATGCTATGGGCTGTTATTGTCCCGAGAGATCTGCACGATGAAAACGAAATTTTAAGACAGAGTGCCGAAGGTAGTTTACATGTTTCAAAATCTTATAATTGATGCCAGTCACGTAGAGTCGAAAACATTAGAATATTATGCCAGTTGTAGTAAAAGCTTAGTGTGAGTCATTCTCGTGACGGCTTACTTGGTTTAAAGGAATCTATCTCCTCTCTCTCTCTCTCTCTCTCTCTCTATATATATATATATATATATATATATATATATATATATATATATAGAGAGAAAAAGGGAGAGAGGGATAGATGAATAGAGACAGATGAATATGATATAAAGAGAAAATATGAAAGAATTGTGGAATGATAGATACTATGAAATATATTGTATATATGAATTCAAAAACAATCTCACCTCTCTGTCTCTAAAAAACACACCCCCACACACATATATATATATATATATATATATATATATATATATATATATATATATATATAACTGTAGAAGTCATAACATAATTTACCTCCAAGAATGCACACTATGCCAGAAACAATATGTAGGAAAATCTGAATGGCCCTTTCACTACAGAATTAATAATTATCGCAATCGAATTAAGTCGACTCCCCATGAAAGATTATTACCTGTAGAACAACATTTCCGCCTAGAAAAACACGATTTCAAAACCCATGCCAAATTTACTATAATTGAGAGAATAGAAAATTCCAGAGCAGATAACATTAAAAAGATTTTAGAATTCCATGAAAATAAGTGGATACAACGTCTAAAAACACACTATCCAGACGGGCTTAATCACAAATTTAACAATATAGATAGAATTAATATATAAGCCCACAAATCAGGACCTACCCACATTTGTCACCCACACAAGACAGACATGCTTACGGAAGTGTTGAGACCTCACACTTAAACACACGCCCACACGAATATACACACGCACATCACACTCACTCCCTCCCTCAGAACTAAATAACACACAAACACACACATACGCACACACTTAACAGAAACACATCCCCTCTCCAGGAACCAGTAAAACTGTCAAAATGACCAAGGGAATTCAGAGCAGCATGAATGAATGCAGCTCTTATCTTAAATAACAACTTAAAAGAGACTGTTTGACCAACACAAGGTCTGACCAAATTTCATGTTAAAAAAATAAAAAACAAATAAAAACTACAGAGAAAAGTTCATTTTCTCCATCAAGACATTCATTTCTGTAGTTCACTGCTACAAGCAAGCAGAATTTTTTTCCTCCTGATGATGGCCATGTTGGCCGAAACTAGTCGAGGAATCTAAATGAAATAATAATAATAAAAACGAAAGAATATTAATCTACAACCTAGTGTGTCTGAAGATTTTAATTTTTTAATATTTTTTTATTGTTCAATATATATATATATATATATATATATATATATATATATATATGTAATAGGCCGGTTAATAAAATTTGAGAAATAAAAATCCAACAAAAAGTTAATATTGGTAGTAAGATAGATCATATTTAATATATTTCAGCCCTTTGACTACATCCAAGCAAAAAGACAAAAAGAAAGTTGAAGTCGGAATATTGGGACACGCCTGTGTGCTTTTTCAACGAGATGAGGAATAAACAAAGAAGTGGGACTTACTCTTTCAAGGAATGTTTTTGATGTTGTTGGTTAAAGGATTTCCTGTGGAAACTTTATGAACCCAGATCCTTGTTTATGCTTTAGCATATGTTTTATTTTAATATATTTTAACTTGGATCAGCGTCTTTCTTTTCGGCTGTTAAGTGAAGACGATAAAACACACATCTGATGTCATATGTGAGTGTTCAACACAGAATGGCGACAGGCCTGAAGATTGCATTCAATCAGGAAATAGACTTTCATCATTTAGTGTTGGACTTTATCTACACTGCTTATATTTAGATATGCTCTATCCCGGGTATATATATATATATATATATATATATATATATATATATATATATATATATATATATATGAATACGGAGATTGAGAGAGGGTGAGTGAGTGAGAATGAAAAAAAGTGGGACGGTAGCTTCTCCAGTGAATGAAATTTTGTGCGTGTAAATTCAATAGATAACAATGACATATAAAAGTTTTTTTATGAATTAAATTGTTTTTGGATAAAGATTTTCATTATATCTTATATACAGACTACATTCGATAAAAAATGCATTTATTTGAATATGAGCTGTAATAAAAAAAGTTTTTGAATCCAGTGTTGTTCCTTGCCTGGAAATTAATCGAAGCAAGAAATGAATCGAAAAATTCAAATGAATCTAATTTTCTAATTAATTTCGTTTACATAGAGAATTATTAAATCTGACAATTGAATTCTGAGATATCTGAGAGATGTATGGAGCAGGGAGAGGATATATATATATATATATATATATATATATATATATATATATATATATATATATATATATATACAGAGAGAGAGAGAATTAAAGGGGCGAGGTGTAGGAGAGGAAAATATATAGATTAGAACAGTCCAATGAAACCAACTTGTTAACAATTAATCTATTCACTTACTTTAAATCCATGAAGTGTGAGGCATCTAGTAAGGTTTGAACTCACTGCATTAGAAATAGGTTTTGATATCTGTAAGGTAAAACTGACAAACGCGTTGAATGAACTTAATAGAAATTAGTTTCTTTCGCCAAAATAAAGAATGAGCGTTCGACGTTAGAGTGGGAAGTTTAGATGGAGCTTAATTCTGCATATTGATATGTATACATATAATACATAAACTAAGAATAATAATCAATAAACTTAACATAGACTTTTTCATGGATGACCGTTTCATAATCCGAAAAAAATTGTCATAGACAAATTGGCATGCCATGAGATTTGTTTGAGAAATGAGTAAGCGTATAAATAGTTGAGCATCCTCGTAATTAGCTTACCTTCGCAAGCAAGTAGCAGCGAAATTGATTTTATACCCATTGTTAATATTGACATTGAAAATATAGATATATAAATAAGTGGTTAATTCGTTTCCAGCGTTTAGACTTACTATTCTGTGACGAACACGGTTTTTGCATTTAAATGATAGAGTGATAATTGCTTTTGAATTGTTCTCACCGAATAGACATGTCGCAACTTGAAATCTGCTAAGACCACAACGTTGTCCGTTTATAAAAATAAATGATTCCCCCTTCTGTTAACAGGAAGAACATTGACTGTTACATATCTTCCTTCTTTAGAATCCATTCTTTTCTTGCCTCATTCATTCTCGTCAATTCCCATTATTAAATCTGAAGAATGGTTTAATTCCCATCAGAAATACATGGCTTCTTCTCCAAGAATTGATCAACATTGGCTTTCCTCAGCTCCTTTACTGACCAATTCGCAGAAATGTTTAAGTTATATGTAGTGATTTTACAACATGTTCAACAATGTTGAATTATTTAATGTCGAAATTTGTTTGCGACACTATAAAATATAAGCCGTTTCCTTATAAGGAAACATTCAGCATTGAACAGCCAGTAATAATGCCGGTTGAAATTTATAAAATCTTTCTATTAAAATATTTTTACATGAAAATAGGTTACCCAAGTTCGCTAAATTATCGCTCTTTTCTGTATTAAAGAATTCCTTGTTTGTGTTCGTCAATATCTTGATTATGTCATTCTTTGCTCTTCAAGTTACATTTGCTATCCATTTTAGTTGTTGCTGCTATTGAAAGTCCTGAAGTGATGTTATTTGGTAGAAGTTCTTTGTTCGTCATACAAAGCTTCGAAGAAGGATGGCCCTCGCTAAGGCCTACAGTGTTCACGATCAACTAGATCAACTTCGCTAATAATTATCTCATGCCGAGGCACCATCACAGAAATAGATACTGTTTCTTAAAAGAACAATTCGACCTCTTTAATCCGGCACACCTGGAAACGGGCCAGTGCCGGATCACAGAAAATGCCGAATGATAGAATTCACCCATAAATAAAACTATGTAAACATAGCATTATCAGCTCATTTCACACACACACAAACACACACACACATATATATATATATATATATCTATATTTTTATATATATTGCTTTCTTATCAAAGGTAGAACAAGGATTGAAGCAAGAAATAAAACAATCATTAATGTTTCCTAAGAATGTTTTTTGTTTCAAACAATACAAAGGTTTTAAAAAAGCATAAAACATCTATCTGTCTATCTATCTACATGTTATGTAGTGGTTTCACAGTGAAGGCATGTATTTGTACTAAGTCGGTCCTAAAATAGATTCGACGTACAAAACGTTAGGAACTTGATATAATAGGTAATGACGCAGAGAAATCTAGTTGTGGTCGTTGATACTTTAGTATCCGACTAACGGTTGTCCGGCATCGACTGACTGACCGACCC
This sequence comes from Acanthosepion pharaonis, assembly GCA_903632075.3. NCBI lineage: Eukaryota > Metazoa > Mollusca > Cephalopoda > Sepiida > Sepiidae > Acanthosepion > Acanthosepion pharaonis. The sequence continues at coordinate 1,317,275 of CAHIKZ030005532.1, forward strand.
ACTGAGCGACTCCTACTTATTATAGGTGGGAGAGTCTATGAATAGGTATGTTCCACTATAACACTATAAAATTCTGTGACTTCCATTACTCCGTCCCTCACACCCTCTAAAATAACCATACGCTAACCGATCGACACCAAATTTTTGGAGGAAGTGCAAACAGGTTAAAGGGAGTACAAAGTACACCTGGTTTTACAAGAGCTTAGTGCAATAAATTTTCATTAATTTATTTGAAAAATTAAAAGTTTTATTTTTTTAGCATACAAAATGCTACCACTATTTAAAAAAAATGTTAGCGATAACTTTGACAATATTAAATACTGTGAGGAGTTCAACACACGTCAGCGTGTTGAAAAAAAATGTCTAGTAAGAAATGAACAAGACCGTATGACTAAAACACTACTACTATCGGCTGCGAAAAGTTGTAAACAATATATGACGCTACCCACGTAGCGGCACAATGAACTAATGGTGGCCTATTCAAAAAAGTTCCGGACCATGGAAGGTGCTGGATTGAAAGTCTATAAGTGTATATTCAGTAAATTTAGTTTTAGCAATGATAATATAACAGGGAAATAAGTAAGGATTGAATTCCTAACACAAACAATATCAACAGTCCGTACAATCAGTCAGTTACTACGAGTAAAAAAAATAATATATTCATTTAATGAGCAAAATACACTTACCCACATTGCTCTAAAATTCCTTTTTCCTTGTTTCCTAAGCGATCCGAGGTGGAAATTGGTTGGAGTATAGAAATGACCAAAGATATATTTTCATTTACAAAGTTTATTTTCGTTGTAAAGTTGCCAAGATGATGCTGGTGAAATTGCTACCGCGTGTCGAATGTATCTTTTGTGAGACATCCGGTATCACTGTCGATTTTTCTCGAAGATGCAGCTATGTCTGTGTATTATTAAATCGTACTTGCAGATTTCTTAGTTTTATTCATGGTAACATCTATGAAGAGTGAAAAAGATCATCGGATCGCCTTGGAAGTTTTTTTACATCTTTATCTGATGAACTTCCGAGAAACAGTGCTGTTTAAAGTTGAGAATAGAGTTGACTTCCATTGTGTTGGAGTGTTATTTTCTCACGTAGTCCGCGTAGATTTATTTTTGAATTCTGGGCGCTATTTTTGAAGAAAATGAACTGTGTTCTGTGTGCTTCAAACTTGTTAGACGGAAGTCGTATTTTTCGTTTTGGTGAAATAAAAATTGTGATGACTGCTGGTCGAGTTCGAAGTCAGATGTAATGCGTCTAAGAGAAAGAAAGGGTTAAGTAAAAGGCTGTAGAGAGGAAATGAGTGTTGCTCACTTTCTGGCCCTATTAGTAATTGTAATGGCAATTAGGGATTTTTCTTGATTCGCCCGTGTTGAAAAAAAAACATTTGCAAACTTAGAGAACACCTTGTCCAGATAGATGTCATGTAGATGTGTTTTAGAGTTTTGAAATTTGCGATTTTTCACTTTATATCGGGTTTAATCACACATTTGTAACAATAAGTTATTTCTATTGAAAGTTTTCCGTGTCTATGCGTGGTCCAGTAGGTAAAGAAGTTATCTTTCCGATCTGCAATGAAACTTGTAATTGGTTGAGGTTTTCTTCTGTTAAAAGGGAGTAAATGGATGATGTTTAGTCTTGCTTCGTGTTGTTCCGTAAAATGTCTGAAACTGATAATGAGACATCTTCCATTTTTACAGACATGTTCGTTTGCGTGGTCAACAGTTGATCCTGGGATGGAAGTTGGTTGGAGTAAGGAAACAAATTAGACACTGGTTTGGAGAAATGACCAAAGATTTATTTTCATTTACAAGATATGAAAATGTCTCTGGTAAGTCGTATAGTGTAACGTTCGAATGTACGGTATACGAGGTGGGAAATGAGAGCGTGAAAAAAAAAAGGAGTATGGTTAATCCAGCTGACTGCTTGTTGGTTATCGGTTTGGGCTTGTCGCGTTAATAGTCGAGTCTGTTCTCTTTCTCTGTTCACGGGGGGTCGTTTTCACAGCCTAATGGTCCGACAGGCAGTCAGTCGTGCTCTAGAGTAGCGTGTGTGTGTGTGTGTGTGCGTATGTATGTGTGTGTGTGTGTGATGTCTCTCTCTGATCTCTGCTATCTCTGTACTCTGTCTGGTTTCTCTTATAGCCTATATAAGGAAGGTGCACGGACGTAGTTGTAGACATCTGTGGCAAGCGAGAGTAGAGTCGATTAGGCCAGCACTGGTATATTTTTGTTTGCTTTAAAATTTTTTTTGATTAGAGGGCAGCTTGTGTGTGACTTAGCTAGATGAAAATTGACGTATCTTTAGAGATATAAGCTTTTTCTAATAATTGTAAAATTTGGTTTTAATTTGTTATCTCTATGTGTAAATTGTGCTCTTCTGCTACATGACCACATTTAAACTGACATCGTAGCACTCAGGATAAACATATCTTTGTCTGAATTGCTGGGATGAGGAATTATCACTATTTTTTTTTTTAATCGAGTTCACCCCAAGCAAAGGAGTGAAGCCACTAAGACACAAGGGGTTACTGGGTGCGGAAGAATTTGAAAAACAAGAAGATTGCTAAAAAATGAGAACAAAAGAAAAGTGACCAGGAGGACAGTAGATTGCGATTGACATTGCATTTCAATTTTTGAAGATTAAATTTGACTGGATAGTATGGAACCGGAAGGGAGTTCCACAACCGAGAAAAGTAACTGTTAGCGTAGAATCTAGTTACACCTAGTCAACTCAACTGTAAATTCATGAGATTTCGAAGCCAGACTAGTGCTGCGTTTAAATTCAAAAAGTCTAGGAACCATAGCGAAGAGCAATATATATATATATATATATATATATATATATATATATATACAAAATGTGGCACAAGGCCAAAAGGGGAATGGGTAAAAACGAGCATAAAGTACCTGGTATTTTCAGGTGGTCACCCATCTAGATACTGACCAAGTCGACGTTGCTTAACTTAACTCTACCTCCTTTTGGCCTTATGCCATATTTTTGTATTATGTCAAAATAAATATTGCTTTCCAATTTCTCATTCCGTTTCCTCGTCCATTACACCACTAGAACATACGAGCTTACAGTACCTGGTATTCTCAGGTGGTCACCCATCTAGATACTGACCAAGATCGACTTTGCTTAAATTAACTCTACTCCCTTTTGGCTTTGTGCCATATTTTTGTATTATATCAAAATAAATATTACTTTCCAATTTCTCATTCCATTTCCTTGTCCATTACACCACTAGCACATACAAGCTTACAGTACCTGGTATTCTCAGGTGGTCACCCTTCTAGATACTGACCAGGATCGACTTTTGCTTAACTTAACTCTACCCCTTTTGGCTTTGTGCCATATTTTTGTATTATATCAAAATAAATATTACTTTCAATTTCTCATTCCATTTCCTTGTCCATTACACCAGTAGCACATACAAGCTTACAGTACCTGGTATTCTCAGGTGGTCACCCATCTAGATACTGACCAGGATCGACTTTGCTTAACTTAACTCTACCCCCTTTTGGCTTTGTGCCATATTTTTGTATTATATCAAAATAAATATTACTTTCCAATTTCTCATTCCATTTCCTTGTCCATTACACCACTAGCACATACAAGCTTACAGTACCTGGTATTCTCAGGTGGTCACCCATCTAGATACTGACCAGGATCGACTTTGCTTAACTTAACTCTACCCCCTTTTGGCTTTGTGCCATATTTTTGTATTATATCAAAATAAATATTACTTTCCAATTTCTCATTCCATTTCCTTGTCCATTACACCAGTAGCACATACAAGCTTGCAGTACCTGGTATTCTCAGGTGGTCACCCTTCTAGATACTGACCAAGATCGACTTTGCTTAACTTAACTCTACCCCCTTTTGGCTTTGTGCCATATTTTTGTATTATATCAAAATAAATATTACTTTCCAATTTCTCATTCCATTTCCTTGTCCATTACACCACTAGCACATACAAGCTTACAGTACCTGGTATTCTCAGGTGGTCACCCATCCAGATATTGACCAGGATCAACTTTACTTACCGCACCTGGTATTCAGAAGCGTCCACAGAGACATTTTACCGCATATTTACCATATGTTTTCATTAATATTTACCTGTTTTTATAAGGCACTATATCTTTCTAGTTTTATGCCTGTACAGAGTAACATAAGCTATCGTCTTGTAACAGGATAGTACTGCCTCACTTGATTGCAGTGACTTTAATAAAATCAACTATTTTCACTCTTAAACCTTTTTTACTTGATAACTAGTAATAAAATACAGTAGTTATTATTTGCTAACAGAAAGAAAAGGGAAATTTTTTTTTTCCGGGTCGCATATCATAAATCTGTCTTCAAGGCATTTTCCTTTTTTTTTATTGGTTGTTAAATCTGAAGCTGAGTGCGCGCGTCTCCACCCGAACAAGGCAGCAATATATGAGGCAGCCAGGTTGGATTCAGAATTAATTTCGCTGGGGAAGAGAGAACACCGCTGAATTGGTTGATCGAAGATTTGATAAGAGAGATGTCTATCTATCTATCTATCTATCTATCTATCTGTCTTTCTACATATTGCACTATCAGTTCACATAGACTGTTTATTTCCTTTATCTATCTATCTATCTATCTATCTGTCTGTCTACATATTGCACTATCAGTTCACATAGACTGTTTATTTCCTTCCTTTATCTATCTATCTATCTATCTATCTATCTATCTATCTATCTATCTATCTGTCTGTCTGTCTGCCGGCCTGCCTATCTACATATTGCACTATCTGTTCACATATCTTAGGCTGTTTATTTCCTCCCTATCTATCTATCTATCTATCTATCTATCTATCTATCTATCTATCGTCTACTTCTGTTTATGTATGTATATATGTATGTATCTATGTATGTATAGGCACGTGGCCAGAACTTTTGCTTTCCGATCATGAAAACCTGGTTCAAATCTGACCATCGTCGGCACTTTCCAGAGGTGTTGGGGTTGGAAATAAGTAGAAAGAACTGTTCAGGTGTCGTCGAAGGTTGCGCCAGCACGAACACACAAGTCATCATGACCGAGGTCTTCGTAGTACTGGCTTTGTTGATCACACCAGATGATATACTCTGTTCAAGAAATTGTAACAAATATCCGCTCAGCATAGTTGCTGTATAAAATACAGGTGGGCTCTGTGGGTGTTGACAAACACGAATGTACCTCAGCAGATGTCTGCAACAGAGATTGACTAGCAGCCCTAGCAGACGCGGGTCCTTGGAAACGAGTAGCCGGCCATAATATATGTATGCCCTGGGTATGTCGATAAACTATCCCTGGCAGTAATGCCTCGATTGGAAGATTGGAGTAGAGCGTGGATCCTCCTCTTAATTGCTGGTGTTCCCATGTCCACCCTAACCCGGGGTGGTAGCACCTGTTAGGGTTCTAGTTATGGGGAAACAGTTAACCAGCGGATGAAGGACACCCGTCAATACCACAACGCAAGCAATAATAACGATTGGGTGGAAGAGAGAGAGAGAGGGGGGGAGAGGCATAGAGAGATAGAGAGAGAGGGAGAGATAGATAGATAGATAGATAGATAGATAGCGGGAGAGAGATAGAGAGAGGGAGAGAGAGACCCATTCGTATTTTTTAGGACATCTACCTAGGAGAAGGAAAGCGCTGATGTAACAACTGCGACACACTAACAATCGATAGTGTTGACGTTTTCTTCTTTTTCGGATCATTGCTTGTCTTGCTCAGGGAGACAGGATCTATCCTGTGCACCGTCTTTCTTCACTTTAAAAATTTCAGGCACGATATCTTTGGGGACCTTAATGGATGTTATGCATGGCTGGCCGTGGCCCTAAAAGGCAGGGTTGTTATGATGAGTTTCAAAAGTATTACAGGCTCTTAAAATTCTTCGTCATCCAATGATAGAAAACGTATCTAATGTTGCAACTGGTCATGGCTCCTGAGTCTGTGGAAAACGGTCATGTCCAAAACGTTTTAAAAGTCATGTGCACGCACGGACATGACTTTTAATGCTTTGCATCGGCAAAGGTTTAAAAGTCATGTCCGTGCGTGGCATCGGTGAATGTTTACAGGGATTTGTATGTTTATGCTCGATTAAGGGAAGGCAAGCATCATGCATACATGTATATCTCAAACTACTTATAACTACCATTTTATATATCACAAACTGTTTATATCTATCTATCTATCTATCTATCTATCTATCTATCTATCTATCGCTGTTTATAACTGTCTAGCTAAGTCTGTTTTTATCGATCCCTGTTATATCTATCTATCTATCTATCTATCTATCTATCTATCTATCTATCTCTGTTCATATCTGTCTAGCTAAGTCTGTTTTTATCGATCTGTTATATCTATCTATCTATCTATCTATCTATCTATCTATCTATCTATTTCAGTCTGTTTATATATATATATATATATATATATATATGTGTGTGTGTGTGTGTGTGTGTGTGTGTGTGTGTTCATATCTATTTATATATCTATCTCTGTTCATATCTATGAATTTTTGTTTCTTTATATCTGTCTGTCTAACTATCTCTGTCCGTATCTATCTGTCTATCTTAGTATTTTTTATTATATATATATTTTTATATATATATATATATATATCTTTCTTTCTATTTGTCTCTCTGTCTATCTATCTGTTCATATCTATCTGTTTATCGAAGTCTGTTTTATCTATCTATCTATCTATCTATCTATCTATCTATCTATCTATCTATCTATCTATCTCAGCCTTTTTATATTTACTTCATTGCTCTCTATAAATATCTGCCGATTTTTGCGTTATTTATACTTTCTCTAAAATGTGATTTTGCACCATTACTCTTCGGATCATCCAATTTCAAACAATATGAACTTGAAGAACTCCATCTTTATCTTTGTTTAACTTTGGCGACTTAATCCTCATAAAATGTAAAATGATCTTTGCTAGTTTTGATGCAAAAAAAAAAAAAAAAAAGAAATGATCCACCAATAATAAATCCCGGGAGCTCTTTTTATTTCTGTCAGTTTCCTCTCATCGTATTGGTTAAATAAATCTAGTGAGAACACGCGTCAATAACTTATTCCTTGTTCTATAGATTTTTTTTTGTATTTACTGAATCTATTCTCTATCATGGAAGATATTTGTTGCCAGTACAGGTTACAGATTACTATTACTAAATTATTTATCACAATGTTTCACGTAAGAAAGTCAAACAACTTAAGACGGTTATAACTTTAAATCACATCATAAGTCTGAATCTATCTATCTATCTATCTATCTATCTATCTATCTATCTATGCCAGATTGTTCATATCTATCTTTCAGTGACCTGCCGTCTACTTAGACATGTTAAACAGTGCCTACCCTAAATAAAATAGATTATCACCTACTTTTTCCCTTTGTGGCAAAATATGCAACTAATCCCACAAAATAAAGATGGTTACTCTGATTATTATACATAAAATGCGAAATATTTTTTATTTTTTTGTAGATTTTCTACATAAAGGTCACAAGATGTCTACCCCAAGTAATTACTGACGACACGTGCCTGCTATCTATCTATCTATCTATCTATTATCTATCTATCTATCTATCTATCTATCTATCTATGTCCGATTGTTCATATCTATCTATCTATCTATCTATCTATCTATCTATCTATCTATTTATCTTTGTCAGATTGTTCATATCTATTTCTCAGTGAACTGCCGCCTACTTAGACAAGGTAAGCAGTGCCTACCCTAAATAAATTAGATTGTTATGGAACCTTACTCATAATAACATAATGGACTATTCCATACGTAATAAATACTGCGCCTCAAGGGGAAGCAGGGAGTTCAGTCTGAAGTCTGGAGTGAAGTCCGTCAGGAGTCTGTCCGTCAGAGCGAGCGAGTCACTCAGTCGAGTCGCGTTCAGACACTTACTACTAAACCTGATCGTTCGTATTAACACTTTCTACTTCTCTGTATATATTCCTGTTTGTAATATATCTGTGTTATTCCATATCCGTATTCGAGTTCTTCTTTATTGGTCTACCTTGGACTATCATCGTGGTACAAGGAACTGGACCATAACAGATTAGCAGGTACTTTTTCCCTCTGTGGCAAAATATGCAAATAATCCAACAAAATAAAGATGGTTACGATGATTATTATACATCAAATACGAAATATTTTATTTTTGTAGATTTTCTACATAAAGGTCACTAAATGCCTACCCGACGACACCTGCCTGCTATCTATCTATCTATCTATCTATCTATCTATCTATCTATCTATCTATCTATGTCAGATTGTTCATATCTATCTATCTATCTATCTATCTATCTATCTATCTATCTATCTATCTATCTATCTATCTATCTATGTCCGATTGTTCATATCTATCTATCTATCTATCTATCTATCTGATTGATATAAACAGACTGAGATTTATAGTGTGGGTCGTTCCGTTTATTTCATTCTGATCTACAGAGAGGTGTTGAGATCATTCCACCCCCACGCATCCTAATCGTGACCGTGACAATAAATACGAGAACAGCAGTAAGTAGTTTATATGCGAATGCTGCACTATTTTATATAAAGGACTTGAGGACCCAATAACTTTGCTAGACTCCAACAGAGCAACCATCTATGTTTTCTTGGCCTCACGTTTTCCACTGACATGAAGTGGAAGCGACTACATGGAATCAATTGCTAGATCTACTACAATAAAAGTTGGGTCACAGTGTCATGCCAGAAATATTTCTCGTCAAAATCCATCTTCCACATTTATAAATCTACCATCTGTCCGTGCATTGAATACTGTTGCCATATCTGGTCTGGTGCTCAAAGTTGTACATCTCAAGATTCTTGAGACATAAGCCATCTATATATCTAATAATTATACATTCTTGGCATCACATTTTCCATTGACAAGAATTGGAGCAACTATATCGAATCAATTGCTTCGTCTGTACATTGAATACTTGTGCTATATCTGATCTGATGATCCAGACCAAATCCAAAGAAGGATCTGTAATGTAATCGATCCTAACCAAATGTCTCAACTTCAGTCACTTTCTCCTTGACATGATGTTGCTTTCTTCTGATAAGGACATAAGCCATCTATATATCTAATAATTATGCTTTCTTGGCATGAACTGGAATGACAATATCGAATCAATAGATTCATCTACTGTAAGGAAAGTTGAATCACTGTGTGATGCCAGAAATATTCCTCGTCAAAATCCATCTTACACATTTATTAATCTACCATCTGCCCGTCCATTGAATACTGTTGCCGTATCTGGTCTGCTGCTCCTGCTGTAAATTTCGAGATTCTTGACAAAATCCAAAGAAGGATTTATATAGCGAAGAGAACGACGACTTACCTCGTCAAACCAAACGACAGCGCGTCGCGTGTATCCTACAACGGAAAAGAAAATTACTTACAAAAAAAATAAATAAATAAATAAATAAATAAAATAAAATAAAATGGGTACATATTCCGCATGACATGTTGGAAACGGAATATTTAGATTAAAATCAACACCGTTGCAGGAGTCTCTATAAAAGTATTTTGTTATGCAAAATACTTAGCGTCCTCTCCCAGTTGTCGACGAATGAAAAAAACTGCTCGGGCGATAAAAGCAGTTGGTGTTCTCGAATTGAGAGGAAAAAACTGATGTATTTTGGCTACCGCGATCGTCGTCGTGTGAGTTATTTTTCTTACTGGTTACATGCATTGTGATTTGTGACATAGTACCTGTGTATCGAGTTTTCGGCATTTCTTTCTGACCCTGATATTCGAATCTGATCTTACAGTGATTTGTTCTCTACGTTGTGGAAGTAATCTGCGACAAACATTTCCTTTGCTTTCAGAACGCTTACAATTTATAATGTAATCGATCCTGACTTGGCATCTCGACTTCAGTCACTTTCTCACCGATATGACATTGCTTCCCTCTGTCTTTTCTTCAAATATTTTCATGGAAACTGTTCTGATGAGTTTTTTTTCTGGTGCTCCGTCTACATGCTACTAGATTGGCAGTTAGGTCTTACCGTTTTACTGTTGAACTAGTAAGATGCAACCGTCACTTCTACTTTAGGAGTTCCTTTTCTAGCACTTCTCACCCGTGGAGCGCCCTTCTTGCTAGCCTGATAACTGCAATCTCCAAAGATTTAAATGCAATCGCCATTTTCTGTTTTCTGGAACTCTGTTCAATTTTTGTTATTTCCTCAATACTTCCCATTAAAGTCTTCTCATTCTCTTTCACGCCATGTAACCCCATGAATTCTAGTGATATTATAGCTTTACTTGGAGTGAAACGATTAATTTTTTTCTTTTAGAAACCATCCCACGTTTATACCGAAGGCTGATTGTAGCAATAAGGTGTGTATTTGAAATAAAATTAGTTGGCCCAAAGCCAAATGTGTTTCAATTTTCATGGACAAAGAAGCAACATGTTTTAATGAACGGTTTACATTAGTCCCTTATAGGCTGAATTTCTTTCAAATTTTTCCCCTCAAAACAAAAATTCCTTAAGAGTCGAAATTATGTTTTATTTGATACAATATTTCTTCGAAAATATTACACATTCGACCTTCTCATTCATTTTTATAGGCTTTTATAGAGTTATTGGTTTTTGTTCAGTCCGCCATTTCACTTGAATCTAATTTGATTCCATGGAAATAACTGATAGAAAAATGGAGTTCGGTCTTTTGTATCTTGGGATAATATGAAATCCTACTTCGTGTCGTGAAATTAGATATAATATCGACAAGACGATATATGACACGACATAGATTATTAAATTATTAGGTAAAGATAGTATCGGTTAAAAAAAGAAAAGAAAACAAGACACTAAAAAAAAAAAAAAAAAAAAGGAAAGAAAGAAAAAAAAAAGCTATTACAGATATTTATTAAATGTGGCTTGGAACTTTCACGTGCGAGTGAAACCAAGATAGAATCGTTTTAGAATCACCGACCAAAGCCAGAGTTTTCGTCAGTCACGATGAACGTTCTTTTTTTTTTATTCCCAATGAGCCTCCAGGATTTGATCGTCAATGGGGTGTCAAATTCACTGTAGATCTTAAAAATGAATTCGTAAATCCATTTCTAAAGATGCTGAAAGATAGTTTTATTTTATCATCCATCATCTTTCATATACCGTGTTATGTTTATTGTACAACCCAACAAGTTTGGTAAGTCCATTGATCAAAAGGACATCTACCGCCATCCTTGACAGAGGTTTCTTTCTTTCTTTCTTTTTTCACGCATAGTTTCTTTCTTTCTTTCTTTCTTTCTTTCTTTCTTTCTTTCTTTCTTTCTTTCTTTCTTTCTTAAACGTGTGTTTTTTCTTTCTTTCTTTCTTTCTTTCTTTCTTTTTTCACACAGTTTCTTTCTTTCTTTCTTTTTTTCACACATAGTTGCTTTCTTTCTTTCTTTCTTTTTTGTGAAGTAGCTGTAACAGTTGCGGATTCCTATCGCCTTTCTTACTTATTTATTGTTCTTTCTTTTTTTTCTTTTTTCTTTCCTTATTTCGCACATATAATTCTTTCTTTTTGTGCACATACATTCGATTGTGTACATAGTTTCTTTCTTTCTTTTTTTCTTTCTTTCTTTCTTTCTTTCTTTCTTTCTTTCGTGTAGTGGCTGTAGCAGTTGTGGATCCCTATCGCCTTTCTTTCTTTCTTTCTTTCTTTCTTTCTTTCTTTCTTTCTGTCAACATCCTTGAGTACATAAAGCCCCGTTTTTGCGTCTATTTTCTTCTTCTTCTTCTTCTTCTTCTTCTTCTTCTTCTTCTTCTTCTTCTTCGTGTCGTGTTCTTTCGTTAGATAGGTTATTCGTTGCTTTTCTTTACCACTCTTGCCTTCAATGTCTTGTGGATGTCAAATTCTCAAAGCCCACTTTCCTCATTTTAAGCCATTGAAGAAAGACGCCTTATAATATTTTGTGTTTTTGGAAGAGAACATTTACAATGGTCATACGAGTTTTTTTCTTTTTTTAAAACAATAAAATCCTTCTTTATCTGCAAGCATGGAGAGACTTTCGCGTTGTTTGCCAGATTCGCAGAGATTCTTACCAGAGCTATTAATGCTTTCTCGATGTTTTTTTCCTGCCTCACGCGGCATTTTTCCGACCCTATATTTTAAAATGCCATTTATTATCCTAAATGTCATATATTTCTTTATAAGATTTTTGCTGTGGGCATTGACGTTCAGACAAGAAATTTGAAGTCGCACCTTTATTTTGAATAAAATCTCACTGTCATGACTATTTTGGACGAAACATTTATTTGGTACTAAAGAGTATCCATCTAGTAAATCTGTCTATTTCAATGAACGTATTGATCCGCTTTTATATTTACACATGCTTTAACCATAAATATAGCATACTTTAAAACTATATTTTTACCATATATACAGAGTGTGATGGACAAATTGTCGTCTAAATTACTCAAAAATGAAAATAACACTGACATCTCATTTTAACAGATATATTTACCAAAATTACATAAAAATATTTTGAAATACTAGGTATTTAGTCTATCTTCCCACTAAGACGAGTTGTGACACAAGGTCTTTTTTAAGGTGGAGTCTCGAACGCATACAAACGGGCTAGGAACAAAAATTGTCCGCAGTCCAGGCAACCGTCGGTTGCGCTGGCCTCGGTGCGAGCACCGATCCCTCTCTCTGGTGCAATGAGAGGGAGGCGGTCTCAGGTAGCTGTCCCCCAGTATAATTTTCCTCAGTTGCGACTATGTCCTCAAAAGACGGAGTCGCCCCTGAGTGAACTCTGCTCAAGGACAGAGAGATGATAAGTAATGTGTTACCAACTACTCGAGAGAGCAATTTACACACTTTACAATATCTTGAAATACTAAACAGTACATTTGTTTAAAAAATCGCCATTGACTTCCACCACGGCCTCCAGACGACCTAGACATCTGCTGCATCTTTTCTGGACGGTCTCCTGCATCTTTTCTGGACGGTCTCCTCGTTTAAGTTCATGAATGCTGCCATAATTCTTGCCTTCTATACATCTTTAGTGTTACAAAGAGTTTTGTTGGTCTCTCGATCAACTGCGCCTCATACATAATAAAAAAGGGGGTTGCATTCTCTTATGGGACCTTACCCATAATAACATAATGGACTATTCCATACGTAATAAATACTGTGCCTCAAGAGGAAGCAGAGAGTTTAATCTGAAGTCTGGAGTGAGGTCCATCAGGAGTCTGTCAGTCAGTCAGAGCGAGTGAGTCAGTCAGTCGACTCAGAGGCAGTCCGAAAGAGTCGTGTTCAGACAATTACTACTAAACCTGATTGTTCGTACTAACACTTTTCTACCTCTCTGTATATATTCCTGTTTGTAATATATCTGTGTTATTCCATATCCGTATTCGAGTTCTTCTTTATTGGTTCTACCTTGGACTATCATATCGTGGTACAAGGAACCGGACCATAACACATTCTGTGGAGTGAGGTGATGTGATCTCAAAAATTGTCTGACAGCCATGATTGAGTTCTCCTGCTTGTGTGGAATGTTACAGAATACTGTTTCTAGAGATGGGGTCTTCCAGAAGCGACCCTTTGACCTAGGTCAACACTATCTCCTCAAGGCACTGCGTGTTGAGTAAAAGGAAGATGAATAAAGGCAGAACGTCGCCATCATTAGTGATCATTCCAAGCACTTTCGTGACCACCGTTAGACTCCTCCAACACTTCTGGGGTGAATGGAATGTTTCGATGCATCTCATCGCATCTCATCAGGCAATGAAACAAAGAAAGATACCTTTCAAAATATAGGTATTAAGAAACGGAAAACATTTCGTTAGAAACAAAGAAGTGAGTGCTGAACAGTTATGGAATATCAATACACCTCTATGGTAATGAATGCTGGGCAATCTCCTCACAGATGAAAAGGAGACTTCAGGTAACAGACACGTTCTACAGAAGGATACAGAGAATACCGTCAACCGAACGTGTGAGTAAAGACGAAGTTCTAGAGGCAATGAAAACAAAAAGGACAATTATTTAACATTTAAGAAGAGAGAGTTGAAATTTCTCTGGCACTTAATGAGGAAAGAATCATGGAAAACTTAATACTCACAGAATAGATTGACGGCCAGAAGGATACAGAAAATGGGCGCATAATCTACCTGAAGAGCTTGAGTGAATAAATGGCATAGTAGGGTTTGACCGAGGTACCAAAAAGACAAAATTTATTAGGTGATACACAGACTGGAAATTGAGGAGAGCCATGATCGCCAACGCCCTGAAGGTACACGGCGTATACAAGAACAAGAAATTCGTTTATTCGTATTCTGGCGAGAATTTTGACAACGGCCGAGGGCAATGATACTACGGTATTTTGAATTTGCCCCTTCATTCTTGTAAACGTTTATGATGACCGTATTCTTGCAGTCCTGTGATAATGGTCACATCGATTGAAATGCTGTGATAACAACAACAAAGATGAAGATAATAGTATGAATTAATGTTAGCGGTTAATTCTTTCTGATAAAATCATTATTTGAGAACGAATTTTTCCTTTATCATATACACTGTGGACATCTTTTTCTTAAAAAAAAAAAAACATAAACAGATAAATACCTTATTTTTTTCTTTCCAATTGCAATTATTTTTTGTTATTTCGAAATATTAAAGAAAAGAATACTGAGCTGTTACGTAACATCTGTCCTTCTTTACGGCAGCGAATGTTGGACGATTTCCTTAAAGATGAAGAAGAGACTCGAAGCGACAGAGATGTGGTTCTACAGAAGGATGCTAAGGATATCATGGACCGAGTGTTTGAGCAACGATGAGATCATGGAGAGGTTGAAAACAAGGAAGAGGCTCATACTTAACATCAGGAAGAGGCAGCTGAAGTTTCTGGGACACATAATTGAGGAAGGAGGGCCTAGAGAATCTGATACTCACGGGTCGAATAGAGGAAAAGAGAGACAATGAAAAACAAGGCGTGACATACCTGGCGGACTTAAGCAAGTGGATGACAGAACGTGGTCTGGGGGAGGAAACAGAGGGAAAGAACTTGTTGAGAGCTGCAAGGAATAGAGGGAGGTGGGGAGAGCCATGATCGCCTACGTCCTGAAAGGACATGGCACATAAAAAGAAAAAAAAGTAAAAACATGAATTCATCAACATCGGTTTATATTTCTGAGAGGTGGTATTGTAACTATTTGCATTATTTACATTGTTCAGAAGTTTCGGTTGTTGTACGCTCCGGCCTTCTTCAGGGCCCAGTGGATAAAAGCTATAGTTGAAGTAATCCAGCGACTTTACCCAAAGAGTTGTGAATTCAATACCTAAGAGGTGAGCAAAAGTTTGAGATACTAAAAGGAAGGAACAGAAACGGAGACATCCAAAAACGGTATGGCACGTGGAACTAGATCAATGCCCCGGTGCGTGAAATAAGGGGTTCAGTTCGAAATTCCAACGTTATATCACCTGAATAAGGCCGGGGTGTACAACAACCGAAAAGTCATCAATATGACAATAAAGATGAGGACAACAGTCCGAACAATGTAAATAGTGTAAAATAAATTAATTCATCTGTCTGAATGTGTTAATATTATTCCGCTTTCGTTGATTTTTTGAAAATCTTTGGTTCCCTCTTTCAATCACCTGTACTCATGCGCATGCGTGGAATATTTCAAGCCTTCCATTTCTTTTTAAATTTACACGAACTGCATTTAAGTCTCCAGCAACACTTTGTCGTTCAAAAATGCCGTTTGCAATTACCTTAATGTTCTACTTGAATTCAATCAAAAGACCCTCTCATCCACTTCTCAAAACTATGACAGCAAATATAATAATAAAAACAACTAGGAGATGAAAACGCGGTGATGTAAAAGTAGGCTTGGCTTCAGGGAACAAATTTGTAGAAGTAGTGAGGAAGGGTTACAATCAGTAACTATAAAATACAAGGGCGTATTACAAGAAAATCCTTGAAAAATGATTGAATGATTCTTTTATGAGATCTGTGAGAACCAGGTTGGTTGTTTAATGCTAGAATTTCAGAATTGACGATTTTACAAGTTTAGGAATAATGGTTAGGTTGGTTTTAATTTATATACATAGTCAATGTTTGAAATATAACGAAAGGCAGGCAATCATGCAAGAAAGACAAATTTCGTATCCAAAACATAAGTAAATTAATTTCTAAGGAGTCAAAGGATTTTTATCCGACATTATTTCCAAATATTGGCTTTCCAGATTTTTATCCGATATTATTTCCAGATATAGGCTTTTCAGGTCTTTTTTATTTTCAGCGCTTTACAGATTTTATCCGATATTATTTCCAGATATAGGCTTTTCAGGTCTTTTAACACATTATTTCCAGATTTTACAGATTTTTATCCGATATTATTTCCAGATATAGGCTTTTCAGGTCTTTTAAGCAACATTATTTCCAGATATTGGCTTTACAGATTTTTATCCGATATTATTTCAGATATAGGCTTTTCAGGTCTTTTTAAGCGACATTATTTCCAGATATTGGCTTTACAGATTTTTTATCCGATATTATTTCCAGATATAGGCTTTTCAGGTCTTTTAAGCGACATTATTTCAGATATTTTTAAGCGATTATTTTATTTTCAGATATTATTGGCTTTACAGATTTTTATCCGATATTATTTCCAGATATAGGCTTTTCAGGTCTTTTAAGCAACATTATTTCCAGATATTGGCTTTACAGATTTTTATCCGATATTATTTCCAGATATAGGCTTTTCAGGTCTTTTAAGCGACATTATTTTCAGATATTGGCTTTACAGATTTTTATCCGATATTATTTCCAGATATAGGCTTTTCAGGTCTTTTAAGCGACATTATTTCCAGATATTGGCTTTACAGATTTTTATCCGATATTATTTCCAGATATAGGCTTTTTCTTTTAAGGTCATTTTTCAGATATATTGGCTTTACAGATTTTTTATCCGATTTATTTCAGATATTGGCTTTATTTAAGATTTTTATGGCCGATATTATTTCCAGATATAGGCTTTTCAGGTCTTTTAAGCGACATTATTTCCAGATATTGACTTTACAGATTTTTATCCGATATTATTTCCAGATATAGGCTTTTCAGGTCTTTTAAACGACATTATTTCCAGATATTGGCTTTCCAGATTTTTATCCGACATTATTTTCAGATTTTTTATGCGACATTATTTTCAGATATTGGCTTTTGTGAAGATCAGAACAAGAGAATGTGAATTTTTTAAAAGGTAAATGAACTCTATGAGCAAAGCGATCAGTCGGCAGTTTCCTCTAGAAAGAGGGACGCCGATTCCAACCTGGTTGGGGAGGACGTCTCATTTTATTGAGTCGCCAGAATGCGCAGGCTGATAAGCATAATTCATACTGTATATAAAAGCAGGACGTCTACTCAAACATCCACGAATTAATGTCGGGTAAAACATTCGTTGATTTAGAAATATATATATATATATATATATATATATGAAATAAATATTTTCTTTTTTTTCTGTCTGTCAACATAAGAACGAAAAAAACTAGAGGAATAAAATGGGTGAATAATAGCGTCAAGTGAAACGCGTGTGAATTAAAGGAATAATTAATTATAGAGAAAGAAAGAACGTTTTAGAAAAACAAATGATTTAAATTTACTTGATTTAAAGGTGGTTAAATTATAATAATGTGTTAGTACATATATAAGTAAATAGATATGGAGAGACTACTCTGTACTTAAACAAAATCCAACGACACTGTATCAGAATATCTCTCCTTCCCCCAGCTATAGGTAAAAAGCAGGACATATATATATATATATATATATATATATATATATATATATATATATATATATATATATATGAATAAAAATATACGGAAAAAAAACAAACAAAAATCCTTATATACAATTATGCTGTTTTAATGTTAATATGTCAACGTCGGACGTTTCGGTCTAATAAACCATCTTCAGGACATATTCATAAAATATAATTAACATTATCAATTCAACATGACAAAGACTATGTACATACTACACCTGGCTTCTTTAGTATTTCCCCTTTTCTAGCGAGATTAATGCTCGACAAACGTACATATAAATTTTAGATCAAAATAGAATTCTTTTCATTTTTCATTCAAAATACTCAAATTTTAGGAAGACGTTTTCACAGCGTCGCCCACGTGATGACAACGTGACCATGTTTTAAACGGAGCGCTGATCTTATAAAACTTTCAGTTATTTGTTTGGATAAGTCTTGTTCTTATGTACATCGTCTTTGTCATGTTGAATTGATAATGTTAATTATATTTTATGAATATGTCCTGAAGATGGTTTATTAGACGGAAACGTCCGACGTTGACATATTAACATTAAAACAGCATAATTGTATATAAGGATTTTTGTTTGTTTTTTCCGTATATTTTTTTTCTTCATACTCGGATCTATATCATATATATATATATATATATATATATATATATATATATATATATATATATATATATATATATAATGAAATGGACAAAGATAAACAATTACATTAAGACAGTTTTATGTTTAACGTTCTTTTTTATAGATAAAATATTTAAGTAAATGCTCTGTTTATAAAAAACAGTATTCAGGCTGGTAAATATTATTTTATACTGTTTATTATAAACGGAGCATTTACTTAAATATTTGTATCTATAAAAAGAACGTTACATAAAAAATGTCTTAAAAAATATATATATATATATATATATATATATATATATATATATATATATTGCTAGACATGAAACAGACTGTCGCCTCTAAGTGTTGACTTCCATGTTCACTTTTTTATTTACACACGCTCTATCTCTGATATTGAGCACTTTATCCTATAAATATAGCACACCTTAAGAGTATATTTCTTCATATATATATATATATATATATATATATATATATATATATATATATATATATACTATGTTGTGAAATGGCTAACGGCTAAGAATAAGAAATTGGAGAGTGTAGTTCGAATTCCAGTCAGGTTCGTTACATTCACAACGGTGACAACGGATCTAGGAATATGGGAAAAAAGTCTCAATTCAAAACGTCTAATTAAGGGTAAATAATAGGTCTGTCCAGGTTCTGTATACAGTCCAATGTCAAGTTTTAATCTAGCAAACCCTGCAACAAAACCGATGCCAAGCTCTATTGCCTTTCATTTGATCAACATCGGTTGCGTGGAGAGGGAAGACATGCAGTATTGTCAACTGCCGATCTCTCATAAACAAACCTTTCGCGTGTCTGGGCGCGGATCCATGCTGTGTTGAAACCGACGTATCCCAAATCAATCTGGACTAATTACATCGGCTTCATTAATTTGACATGGATTCTTTGTCATTTTTCTACCGTTCCGCCTTTATTTACTGCTTCCCAAATTTCTTCATTACTTGGTTATTAATTTCTATTCTTATATACATCGCTTTTTAATAATGGAACAAATCTTTCTATTGGAATAATAAAATGAAGGACTTAGGGCTACTCCATTAATTTGTTGTTAAACTTAAGAGGCAAGTTTACTCTTTACAGAATGAGAAGAGCAATGCCATGCAGGAATACGTTCTCTCGCATAAAGAGTCTTGTTTGTGACTTGTACCATTGAAAAACAATATTTTCCAATCAACTCAAGTGTCTCTTTTGATTCATGACTGGCGAAGCAGAAAATTTTCTCAGAGTAGGCTGTATTTCTTTCTGTGGTAGGTTGGTGGTCAGCCCAGGCTACAGAACCCAGTTTGCTCTACTATTCAATTCACAGTTGTGGGAGGTGAGAAGAAACGTAAGTGAATATAGACAACACGATTGGAATTCGAACGCGATTGTCCGATTTCTCATTCTGAGCCTATATTAACGAATGCACGGCCGCAATTTTCGACGGATTTGCACCAAAATTTACATGCACATGCTCCAAGTTAGCGGGAACGCCAAGACCAACTTTGCATTTCCCAACTCTCATCGATAGTGGAAATTAATCGATTTTTTCATGCTTCTACGGCAGTTTTCATGTAGTTTGCGGCCATTTTTTACTGGCCAGAGTGAGAGCCTATAGCTGGCTGCCACGAATAGGCAGGAAGATTCTATTGGCCAGCGTGAGAGCCAACAGCTGACAGACACGAATGTTAACTAGCATGCTAGCATGCAAAAAAAATCGATAGCTGCATTCGTCACAAGTGGGAAAAATTTAAATCTGCATGGCACTTTACTCCAATTGGCTCATTCGCTTGCTTAAACTCAACGTTGATTCTGATTCTGCAGAACTAGGTTGGTGTGAAAAAGTATTTGTTGTTAACATTCTTTTTTCATTCGGTTTTTCCAGTTACGAGTCCTTTTTTAAAGCTGATCGTTTTGTGTTCATTTTGTTTAGTTCTTTTTTCGTAACAGATTTAATGTTTAGTATGGAGCTTAGAAAAAATTGAGAGTGTGAGATAGGCAAGAAGTAAGGCATGTAGCAAAATCAGCAGGGTAAAGGGCACTCCTTTAAAGGCAAGGAAAGGCAAAAATATTTTAAGTCAAGTGATAGCGATTGCTGTATGAGTCGTACGATTTTTGAATCAAGCACGGGCAACGCCGGGCCATACTGCTAGTTAATCAATATACAAATAAAAAGAAAGATTAAGAATCTACCGTTCTTTAGCATTTACTTTTTTTTTAAAGTGCTCGATGCAACGTAGAGCAAAATATATTTTAATAATATTTTTTATTTGAAAAATATTTTACGTCGCTACATAAAAATTTCTGTTTTGGGCCTTACAATTGTCCAGTCATCAGACTTTTGAAAGCAGAAACCAGTACGTTTTTTGATTGGTCAACCTAGACATACCCATAAAACTTTGAAATCTTGTCCTCCCTTCTTTTTTAAATCTTAAATAAGCTACCATATTGCTTTCTGGTTTCATATATATATATATATATATATATATATATATATATATATATATATATATATATATGTGTGTGTGTGTGTGTGTTTTGTATGTGTGTGTATGCAACCCCGTTTTAGAATTGTAGAAAATGATAATAGATTTCAATAGCGTCATTGAAAACTCATCTTTTTGTACAAAAACCTGGCTCACAGAAAGTAACTCAACTTTTACATTGACAGGCTCCAAATATTTGAATCTTTGTATTCATAAATGTTAACCAACCAGCGACGTCGTACGAGACGCGTGGTATTATTTAAACTGGTAAACGGTAAAGTAATTTAAAATTAAACTTTGGAGTTTCAAGTTCAGATTATGTTCAATAATATTTAAAAAATATATATTAACCAATAAGCTTGCGATTAATAAATCTAAATTTTAGATTATAAATATAATAGATTTTTGTCTGCTAACAAAAATATGATCAATTATTGTTTGTTCTTTCGGTGAACGTTTAACCAAGGCATTTGTTCGATCGTTTCTCACACTAACGTAATTGAAATTCTCACAATTAATTACTCACATCTTTGCATTTTCATTCGAGTATACAAAATTTCAAAAATACAGTTTAGTGATAGTTGGTTTATATGCTTCAACAGTCTACATCCATCCTTCTCTCTTGCTTTCATTCGACTGACTGCTGGAATTTCATATACACACAGTGCAAACGATGTAAACACATAAGGACACATGTAGACGCATTTTCTGTTTATCCTATACTAACGCAATTCATTCAGTTGTACTGTAAAAAAGATATAAAAAAACATTTTGTGTGAAGTTGTTTGCAAAGTATCTTTGTAATTAATTTCTTTCAATTTGAAAAAAAATAAATAAATAAAAATTATTAAAATGTGTAAATCCGTGTTTGAAGATTAATTTAGTTCTTCGTTTATACACTCATAGTTCGCTACACACACACACACACACACAAGAACACACAGGCACACACAGACACATATATAAGAATAGTGATGTATTTTTTATTAATTCGAAAGATTTTTATTAAACGTTTTCTATCCACTAAAAAATAACGTTTAAGTAACACACACACATACACACACATATATACATACACATATTTTATACGTCCTTATATAATACATTAAAATGTTTCTCTCCTTGTCGTGCACCGATAGCTTAGGGGTAGGATCTCTGACTGATGCCAAATCAGTCGAGTTTTGATCCTGGTTTGAAGCAATCAATATATCTAACCACACCGATGAGCTACGAAACAGATGTAGATGTCTATATATATATATATATCGATATTTTTTACGGCTTATTAACCATTTTAGGTTATTTTAAAGCCGAAATATATTTTGGGGTTTAATTTTTTTTTAAAATTATTCATTTTTCTTTTTGCGAGTGAATTTTCTAATAATTGTGCTTCAGAGATAGTAAATGACATTTGACCCATGGTTTAAGGGCGAAGAAGTTGATTCATAGATTTCACAAAACTATTTGCGCGCAAGTGAATATAATGAACTCAACTGGAATTCGAACTCAGCAATCTGATTTCGCTCTCCGAGCCATTATCCATTTCTAACACACAGTACATTTCCAATAACTTATGATAATTGTCAGCATATACCGTGATCTGTCTATATTTCGGAGATGAGGTATTATGTACATTAACTGGACTGAACCCTTTATTTCGCTCACTGGGGTAGACTGTTCTAGTCCCACGTGCCATGTTTAATGGATGTCAGTTATCAGTTATCTCCTGTTAATTCCCCTCTCCAAGTTCTCCACCGCCTTAACCGGGTATTGAACTCACACTCTTTGGGTACTGTCACTGGATCTAACCAACGCTTTTATCCACTGTGCCATATGTTCTTGAGCGAAAATAAAGGGTTCAGTTCGACATTCCGACCACCTGAAGAAGGACGGGGCGTACAACAGCCGAAACGTTGTAATAAATATGGCGACAAAGATGAGGCCAATAGTTCGAATAATGTAAATAATATATACCTTGATAGCATCATCTTTGAAAGAACGTGTAATTTTACTGTTTACAATGCCTTGGCCAAAACATTACTCTTCTTGCCCACTGTTGTCGTCTATTTAGTGCTGGTTGACTATTTCAAGGAAGAACACAACTCTCAGGTTCATCCAATGTAGCTCTACATTAATCACTAACATTACTGTTCAGAATGCATTACTTCTTTTACCGTCTTCCAAGTTTCTTGATATTTACATAAAAATGATAGTTTTGTTGCTTTCATGTTTTTAGTTAATATTCTTGATATTCTGCATCATTTTCGGTTTACATTTACAAGGTCAGCATCATACAATATTTACTTGCTGGTCAATCAAGTTTCCATGTTATTACCTTTTTAAATTTTCTCATATATGTCTTGGTAATAGTGTTAAAAGCGGATTATTTTGTGATTATTATGTTGTCAATGTTTTCAGTTTCTTTTCTCATTGTTCTACGATCTTTTTTTTTTCAATTGATTTGCAATTATCAAAGTTGGGCTTCCATCACGGAAATAATTTTCCAATATCAAGTTTCTTTTTTAAATTGATATCTTTCTTATGCTTCAAGGCAATACTTATATGCCTGGAATTCAAAAATTGACAACACTAACTCTACATATCTCTCACTCATCTCACACTCTCTCACACACACACACACACACACACACACACACACACACACACACACACACACACATATATATATGTGTGTGTGTGTGTGTTCTTTTTTATAGATACAAGTATTTAAGTAAATGCTCTGTTTGTCGGACTTTGTCCATTTCTTAATATATGACGTCATTTGTTTACATTTGATACGCCAGAGCAGTTATGAATGTACGAGATTCATGGAAGATTGAAGTTTATAAGCAGTAAATTCGACCTTGTCTACCGAACGCTCCTTTGTGGCCGATCGGTAAGGCACGTCAGCGTAAATGACGGTTCCGTATAGGATGCAGGTTCGAATCCTGTCAAAGGACGAATATTTTCTATGAAAATTTCTCGGACATTCAGCCCGGTAAATGTTATTTAATACTGTTTATTATAAACAGAGCATTTACTTAAATACTTGTATCTATAAAAAAGAACGTTAAACATAAAAATGTCTTTAATAAATATATATATATATCATGATCCAAATGACAGTGAACTAATATTATTTACGAATTCATATGTCCCCTAAGGAACTTTGTTCCTAATCAATCCAAATTCATAAATAATTATATTGGATACACGTCAACATGCCTATCAAGAAGACTCACATTACATCATTGCTCATTGCTCAATTAGGACTCATGTAAATACGGAAAATGGTATGTTTATTTAATTAAACAGTTATTCGATTTTGATATGCTTAACCATTTCGGCTACGTGGGACATCCGGCTAAACAAAACCCGAAATAGTGTTTTTGAACACACATTCAATGCCGATTCTCGAAATATCCATATTTGCTCTGTTCTGTATCGTAACGTAAACAATGACATTTGTATTTTATGAAATTGATTAAATCTGCCATGTTTTAATTCGTTTGGCTTAAAATCCACCTAGAATAACGTTTAAGCAATATATAGAATAACGTTTAAGCAATATATATATATATATATATATATATATATATATATATATATATATATATATATATATATATAGAGAGAGAGAGAGAGAGAGAGAGAATAATTACGAGGATTTGAAACAATCATAATTGAGTTTAGTCTGAAGTCGGGCGACCGGCTGACCGGCTGACCGGCTGATTGGTTGAAATCTCTGCCTTCGGGCGGGGAGGAACCCGAACGAGGCTACGCCGAAGGGCGGAGTCTCTTTCGGGGAGAGGGAGGTAAACCGACCCTGAACCCGTTTATACGGGTTCAAAGGGCATATTTTTGGCCGAGCCCACGGGCTCGGAGATCCCACGTTAAACCGGCCTTGTGCCACATGATGCCCTCGTGGTGGGGGGTGTCTAAATACCGAAACAAGTAATTCTTCTAGACTCGATGAATTACTTAATTATGATATATATATATATATATATGATGATACAATCGATTTATCCCACTTTCGTCCATAGTTCACACAGTACACCCAGTCCCATTACTTTTTCAAACACACACATATATATATATGTGTGTGTGTGTGTGTGTGTGTGTGTGTGTGTGTGTGTGTGTGTGTGTGTGAAAAGTAATGGGACTGGGTGTACTGTGTGAACTATGGACGAAAGTGGGATAAATCGATTGTACCATCATCTAACCAGATGTCTTGAGAGTATATAACTGCAATCTTACCTTTCTGCAACCATTGCATTTTCCATACGTTTTTGTAGCAGAACAAATCGTCACTACTTCACCATGACAATGCACATGATCACACCGCCTTGAGCATATGACAGTTCCTGGCCGATAAAGACCTCGCCGTACGGGAACAATGTCCCTATTCACCTGATCTTGCTCCGTTACACTTTTACTTTACTCCAAGTTCAAGGGGACCCGTTTTGAAGGCGTGGAGGCCCGTAAGGACGGACCTGAGGGTCATTCCAGCATTGCATAGAAACGTGCCAGGGAAGGATAGAAAAGTGCATTAGACTCGAGGAGGATTGCTTTCAAGTGGAAACCCAATAGTTTTTTTTTTATAATTGATATAAATTGCGACACCATTCCCTTTACTTTTCAGACAACTCTCATATACCAGACGTAACAGCAAAATTGTCCAAATTGTGAAACAGCATGCGATAATTGTCCATCCCACAAAATGTTTAATATCTAAAAAAAAAAAAACCCACTAAACTAATTAAGTTTCTTTTTTCCAGGTTTTCAGATACGTCGTTTAGCCATTTTGACACCATTTGTCGTAAGAATCACAGAAAAACCCTTTATGATATTCAGCCATAAAGACAACAGGTTAAAATCGTTTTGTGGCAGCCCCACGATGTCTTCTCAACTAAGAAATAGTGAGAGGAAAAAGATCATTCAGGCTTTCAGTAATGGTACCAACATTCATACTTTGGCTCAAATCTTCAAAGTTCATTCAAGAACCATCAAGAGAATGGTGAATAAGTTTAAAAGAGGGCTGTAGAGAGGAAAAATGGATCAGGAGGTCACAGCAACAAGAGGCATCATTACTTCAACTTAGAGTTAAATACATTCAAAGTAGAGTTCAGTAGTTTTATAAAGACATTAAGATATCTTTAATCATTTCTAAGATAGAAGAGTTCAAATCTTAATCTAAGAACTGGTCAATTTTGTTGTTACACGATTTTGACTATTTTGTTGTTATACACGATATATGAGAATAAACCTATTAAGAGGTGAAATGAAAATGTATATATATATACCTATTTTCAAATCCTTCAGGCAAAAAAGCAAAATGAAACAGACGTCTACTTTATAAGTCAACATTGTTCAATGGATATGCTATAAAGAAATCCGAAACGGGAAACCAAAATAAAGTTTCATGCAAATTTCAATCATCAGACTTTTAAGATATATATATATATATATATATATATATATATATATATATATATGTGTGTGTGTGTGTGTGTGTGTGTGTGTGTGTGCATGAAATCCATTATCGGAAGGTCGGCAACAAAATCGGCACCCCCACTGAAATTTCTTGCGAGTGAGGCTATTTGATAGCAACCCTTTGGGATGAAAAATAAGACCTATCGGAGAGGAACTCTTAACGGGTCAACACCCAGCTAACAAGAGGTAGTGTCACAACAAAATCATCGTGGAAAAGGCAACGGAAAACCATTTCACTAAAACATTCATGACTCACGACAGTGGAGAGCCATGATCGCCAACGGCCTGAAAAGAACGTCACACATGGAAGAAAACGTTAATAATCTTCTTATGTTTTTCTTTCATTTTTTTTTTTTTTACAAAATTTGATATGATTTTCTTTTCGGCTTTTATAACAAGCAGAGAGAAATCGGATCGTTCAATTACTAGATTATGTTGGGCGGCCTTGATAATATCTGACCTTCGAAAGCAGATAATGAACCAAACATTTATGATGAAAAATAAAGATGACTATGGAGAAATCGGGAAAATATATGATAAAAAATAAATTTTCTTTTTAGAAAGAGAACAGGATAAATTGTGCAAGGCGAAGCAGTACTACTATGCCTGCAGGACATGTGATACTCTTGCGACCTCATTAGGCCACGTGACTCGTGAATATTATTTAATAATATAGCGGTGCGGTTATCGACGTGGAACTTGTAATCATCAAGCCGAATTCGAGTACTGATCGAACCTTTTTCGATCAATTCATAACACCGCACTCAAAAAAAAAAGAAAAAAGAAAAAAAAGAATAGAATAAAATAGAATAAAATAAAATAAAATAAAAATCTTGGGTTAAACAGCAGGGAAGACATGCCTTGCCTGCTTTAAGATGGCAATCAATCAAGGAGAAGGAAAATTGAATTCAAGATTGTATCGTGCGAAACAATTTTTCTCACCCGAATTTGTCTTGAACTTTTATAAGTGTATTATTTATAATTGCTTATTCAATGTATCTTGAGATTCTGGATAAAATCCAAAACAGAATCTGCAATATTATCGGTCCCAACCTGGCATCTCGGTTTAAATCAATTCCCCGCCACCGTGAAGTATCTTTTCTATGACTTTTGTATAAATATTTTCATGGCAATTGTCTTGATAAGCAGAACCTCAATTTAATGAATTTAAGCGCAATGCAAGATTTGTTACTAGATTCTATCATTTTAATGCTGAAATTGTTAAATTTAACCCTAAGTTCTATTCTAATAGTTATTTCTCTCGCACTTCTCGCCTGTGGAACTGTATTCGCCTTGCTTCAAGTGAAATGATTTCTAAACAAGCCAACCGTGGAACTATATTCTTTTTTCCTATTCGTCGTCGGGTTTATCTCGTACCTAATAATTTAATTTCTTCTTTGCTGATAGCTTCCTTTATGATGATAGTGTTGATGACTAAATTCGAAGCCAACATTCAGGTTCAGGACGAGAAGCTTCCAGTTTCACCAGAAACACGCTTTTATCATCCATTCCCTATCACCATTTGGCTTTGCAAGAGTCGGAGGCAAAAGAAAATCAGTGTAAAAGAAAGTCCTGATGGCGTGAACTTGCTTAAGGTGGGACAACCTCAAATGTCAGCTAATAATAGAGAAGAATAAATCTTACAGTTTCATTTCGCAATTTCAAAAGTAAAATGATGGAACCTAACTACCATTTGATTAGGGTTTTATTCTTTAAAAAAATTTCTGTAGATAGAATCGAGACATGATCAAAGAGAATGGGGCCTGCTTTTTTATTACAGGAAGTCAGTAAATCAGTTATGTGACATGCGTGATACACGTTTAGGCGATCATGTATCTTTCGATACATCACTGACAAGGTAGATTTTTTCCCTGCAGTAGGTTGCCAGCCGGTCTGTTCTGCTATTTACCCATAGCTAGGGGAGAAGAAGAGAATTTGTATTTCTCAAGTACTTAAGTGAATGTAATGGATTCGACTGGAATTCGAACTCGGCTCTCTGATTCCTCAATCCTAGCCGCTATCCATTACTCCACATTACAGGAAGTACTGCCAATGATTTTTAATTTAGTCATGAATTAATAATGGCTAACCTAATATTAATTATATATCAATTTTTGGCAAGTATTAAAATACCAGTAAAAAAGAAATGTATTAGTATTAATAGTAAACATTTTACTTGGGGTGAAATAATTAAAGAAGGACGGATCTTTTTCAGACTATCATGCATACTGCTGCTCCTATGGCTACAGTACAACTGAATGGGTTACGGGTGTCATAGCGTGACGGTCATTTGGTCAGGTTTTAGAAATTGTTTTGGGCCGAGAACTTTTCAGTAACCCCCACGTATGAATAATTTTAAATAAGACAGAAAGAAAACAATCACCAACAAATCAACATAAGTGTAAACCTAGCCTCATGATAGCTGGACTGCTTGACTACTTGGTGAGTAAAGTCTAAAAATACGTGATATTTCCTGACTCATGGGGAATAGATCTATATTGAGTTTCTCTCTCCATATGAGACTCGGGTCAGGTTGTGTCATTTGAATTTGTAAGCGTAGAGATACGTAAAGGGGTTATTGGCATTCGGAATTTTTGAATGATAAACTGTCATCTCAATAAACTGTTTCGTATATACTTTATTGGCTCCTGGGAAAATTCTTACGAGTCCGTCCTTTGCATCACTTCTTACCAGTTTTCCTTAAATAATCAGTCAATGTCATTTGTTTCTTTCTGCCATTTCATCGATTCAGATTTTGATTTTGTCACAGTAATGCCCATAAGCATTCCGTGCCAAGAAAATATGTTCCGTTATCTGATATGAAATCAAAAGTAAGGATTTTCATCCATCATCCAGCTTTCTTTCTTTCGTTTTGAACATTTCTTTTCTTTTCTCATATTTCAATATTCTTTTTTCATTCATTAAACTACGTTTTTATAATTTCTTTTCATATATTTATTGCATTTTTCTCTCTCTTTCTTTCATTTTTTATCATTTTTCTTTCTTTCTTTTTGATCATTTCTTTTCTTCTTTTCCTATTATTTATTTCTTTTTTCACATATTTGTTTCTTTCTTTCTTTCTTTCTTTCTTTCTTTCTTCATTAAACAACTTTCCATCCTTCATTTTGATCATTTCTTTTCTTATATTTCAGTATTCTTTTTCATTCATTAAACTACCTTTTTTATAATTTCTTTTTTACATATTTCTTTTTCTGTATTTCCTTCTTTCTTTCTTTCTTTCTTTCTTTCTTCCTTCATTAATCTATTTTTATAATTTCTTTTCTTTCCACATATTTCTGTTTTCATTTTTTCTTCCTTTCTTTTTTCTTTCTTTATTAAAATCATTTTTATCTTTTCATTTCTTTTCACATATTTCTTCTTTCTTTATATCTTCTTTAAACTAGTTTTTTATTTTTTTTATTTTCACATATTTCTTTGTTTCTTTTTGGCCATTTCATTTCTTTTCACTTATATCTATCTTTCATCCTTTTTCTTTTTTTCTTTCATTCTTTTTTCTTTTTAAACTATCATTTCTTTTCTTTTCACATATTTCTTTCTTTCTATCTTTCTTTCGTTCTTTCTTTGTTCATTAAGCTACTTTTTATTCATTTTCTTTTCACATACTTTTTTCTTTGTTTTTGATCATTTATTTTCTTTTCATCTATTTCAATATTTTTTTTTCATTCATTAAACTACCTTTTTATAGTTTCAGTTATTTACAGATTTCTTTGTTTCTCCGTCTTTCTTTCTTTTTTCTTTCTTTCTTCATTAAACTACTTTTTCATAATTTCTTTTCTTGACACATATTTCTTTCTTTCTTTCTTTCTTTCTTTCTTTCTTTCTTTCTTTCGTTCTTTCTTTCTTTCTTTCTTTCTTTCTTTCTTTCTTTTTTCGTTCTTTCTTTCTTTCCTTGTTTCTTTCTTTCTTTCTTTAGTTCTTTCTTTCTTTCGTTCTTTCTTCCTTTCTTTCTTTCTTTCTTTCTTTCGTTCTTTCTTTCTTTCTGTCTTTCTTTCGTACTTTCTTTCTTTCTTTTGTTCTTTCTTTCTTTCCTTTTTTCTTTCTTTCTTTCTTTCTTTCTTTCTTTCTTTCTTTCTTTCTTTCTTGTCATTTATTTTCTTTTCCCGTATTTCAATTTTCTTTCCTTTTTCATTGAACTTATTTGTTTTTGTTAATCTATTTTCTTTTCACATATCAAATTTTTCTTTCTTTCAACAAGTTTTAATCCCCTTCCTTAAGCCCGTTTTATCTTTTTGTGCTCATTTTCTTCTCTATTTTCTCTTCTCCGTGTTTGTTTTCAGTTCGTGTCTATTTTTCCTCTTCTTTCTTTTAGTCTTGCTCGATGTTTTTCCTCTTTTTCCCGCTCCATTCTTTCTTCCATATTTTGCTACACAGCGTTCCTTCCTACACTACACATTGTTTATTCTACTCCCTTTTATTTTCCTATATTACATAACAAACATTGCCTCATCATTGGATTTCCCGATACACAATTGATCCTTTTCACTCAAATCATATAAACCGGTTGGCAGAGTAAAGAAAGTAATAGCGGCTGTCAACATTGTCACTACATTTACACTGCAACCAAATGTATTTTAAAAGCAGATTGTTTTATTTATATTTCCTTTGTCGGTCATTCTTATAAGAAAGAAAAGGAAAGAAAAGAAAGAAAGAAAGAAGGAAAGAACAAAAAGAGAAATTGTCAAAGAAAGAATAGGAATAGAAAAAGAAAGAAAATGATAAAAAAGACGGAAGTTTAGTAAAGGAAAGAAAAACGAAATATGTTATAATAAAAGAAATTATAAAAAGTAGTTTAATGAAGAAAAAAAGGAAGAAAGAAAGAAAGAGGGTGAGAAAGAAAGAAATATGTGAAAAAAGAAATAAAAATAGGGAAAAAATGATCAAAAAGAAAGAAAGAAAGTAAGAAAGAAAGAAAGAAATATAAGAAAGAATGAAAGAAAGAGAGAAAAATGCAATAATAAAAAGAAGTTTAATAAAAAAAAAAAAGGAAAGAATTAAGACTAATCACTATGCAAAAGGCAATTATGTTCGAACGCAGGAGTTCTTCAAAACTATGTTTGTCGGTTTCTGGCCAGCGGATTTCTATTCGTTAAATAGCAGGGCAGACTGGGCTGTCTTGCCTTGAGGTTCTGCCTAGTCTAGAAGTAGAAAAGCTCTGAATTCAAAACCAACCTGAAGAGAGATCTACTCCGTCAGGCCCCCTTGCACGGGAGAAAAGTCCGAGAGATATATACAACAATATCCGGTTGCATCAAAAATATTAAAGTTAAAGAGAGGCTCCTTTGCTCAAAAAATGACGACTAATACAATGTAACATAATTAGAAACAACAGTGATAAATGTAAAAAAGTAAAAGCGACAAAAGACTTAATGTGATAAGCTAATTTAACATCAAGATCAGGGTTTTCCAACCTGGATGATATTGCTAACGGGGGGGGGGGGTGATTTCAACTCCAGGGTGGTCAATGAGCAACTGAACAGAAAATGGTAGACGATTTTTTTTTAGTGGGCGATATGTTTTTTTCTTTGTATGTGTCGTATCCTTTCAGGACGTAGGCGATCATGACTCTCCACTTCTCCCTATCCCTTGTAGCTCTCAATGATTTTAGTCCTTCTGCCACCTCCCCCATGTCACGTTCTGTCATCCACTTGCTTAAGCCCGCTAGGAATGTCATGCATTGCTTTCCCTTGTCTCTAATTCCCCTCTTTCGAATCTGTGAGTATCAGATTTTCCACGCCCTCCTTTCTCATTTTATGTCACAGAAACTTTAGCTGCCTCTTTCTGATCTAAAGTATAAGCCTCCTCCTTGTTTGAATCCTCTCCAAGACCTCATCGTTGCTCACACGATCGGTTCATGATATACTCATCATCCTTCTGTAGAACCACATCTCTGTCGTCTCGAGTCTCTCCTTCATCTTTGAGGAGATCGTCCAACATTGGCTGCCGTAAAGGAGGACAGATGTCACGTATCAGTTCAGTAATCTTTTCTTTTTTAACAAAGAGATCCTCCTGTCTAGCAATACTCCGTTCAACTTTTGGAATGCGATATTAGAAAGTTATTTCAGCATATGCTACCCGAAAAAATATTCAACGAACATATACAAAGAAACAGTATTAAAAAAAAAATAGCAGGAGGCTAAATGGAAATAACTGAGTCACGTTCTTAGATAAGATATAAATCTTTCCACAAACAAGGAATATTTTGGTATTCTCTATAGATTTGAGAAGGGTCATTAATATTCAAATAATTTTTGTGGCAAAATAACATTTTTGGGGGATAAAAATCTGATAAGGGAAAACCAAGAACAACAGAAAATATTTGCTGAATTTTTATTAGTTGCTCGTAGTGTCTGTTTAATTTTATAATTACGAAAAAAAATCATTTATTTTTTTGTCAACACCTGAAACGCTACTTCTTTTCTGTTTCTGCATCATGTCCTGTCATGGTTCTCCACCTCCCTCTATACCTTGCAGCTATCAACAAGTTCTTTCCCTCTGCTTCCTCCCCCAGACCACGTTCTTTCATCCACTTGCTTAAGACCGCCAGTTATGTCATGCGTTGTTTTCCCTTGTCTCTCTTTCCCTCTATTCGACCCGTGAGTATCAGATTCTCCAGGTCCTCCTTCCTCGTTATGTGTCCTAGAAACTTCAGCTGCCTACTGACCAGAAAAGTAACCTGTTTTCGCTTGTTCTGTAAGTCAGCGTTACTTTTTACTCTTTCTTGGTATATTTTACTACATCATGTAGAGGGTTACGGAGAAAGAGTCACATTTTATACGGATAGGCTGTGAAGATAACAGTTAAGCCTAGACTTGAACAGGTTCAGACTGTAGTGATTTGGAAAACATACTCTTGGGCGTCGGTTCCACAGAGTAGTGATTCGCAGAAACAAGCTGCTCGAGCGGAACTTACTTTTCACCAATAGAATACGAAGGGAATGAGGGTGTATTGACCATGTTCGCCATAGTCTATGAATATAGAATACAGCGCAGTACGTAATCTGTTCAATAAAACAACGTTAAAGATTAATAGTCACGAGTCAGACACTCGACTGGATCTGACTATATCGTCAATACTACAAGCAGCTGTTCCGTAATTCTTCCGTCTTCGATATCAGAGGTTGGCAGTGAATATATAAAAAAAAACATGGTCGCCGTTATACACGTCACATTGAATATTCTGAGCCTTCTGATTGGTTAACCCTTCTATTGGTGAACTATAAAATGAGTCAGCTCATTTTGGCTCTCTAGTATTGGGGTACACAAAAATTCCAACAGGGTGGTCCTTTACAATGGGCGCGGCATGGTGGGTCCTAACTGTGAAAATTAGAACGGGTGGAACCAAGGAATGTTGTTCGTCTGAGCACTTTCTATTGAAGTAACAATAGAACATTGAGAGGCTTGCGGTATCGCGTCTGTGAGAGAAGTGTTGCAAGGTGGGAAATCATTTGTCACCCCCAAGGACGCAGAAACGCTTTTGGACTCTATCGAAACTGGAAAGTGAGGAAAGTACTTTTGGCACGTCAGTGTATGCATGCATGCAAGTATGTGATCAAAGACATGTTTTATTATTAATCTTGATTGGTAGGAAAAAAACATCGAAGGTTCGCTTTGCTGTAAGGCATGAAATTTAAAACACAAGCCTCGGGGTGCATTAAAATTATTCGAAAAATTGAAAATAAAAAATAAAGAAATATATAAAATATAAATCTAAAGTAAGGTTTTTTATTTAATCTGATTGTTGATTTAAAATGATGTGGGGATATTTTACGTCTGATGTATTTTCTAATAAAACATGAAGTTTTTTTTTTTTTATATTACCATATCATTTGAGTGATTTGAAGATCTGTGAAGAGCGATTTCAAGGTCTAACAAGCAATCATCAGTCGCAGTTTCCAGCTGCGACAGATTCAGAACTAACATGGCGTACTTTCCGCCATTTATTTCGATCTCATGCAAACTTATTTAGTGAACGCCACTCATTAGTTAATAACCACGAAATCATGTTATCCCGGCATCTCTGTTTTAGTTGTATTTCTTTTTCCAGATAGCATACACTTTGGACATATTTCTTTCTTTTCCCAGATATCATACACTCTAGACACATTTATTTCTGTTTCCAAATACCATACACTCTTGAAACATTTATTTCTTTTTCCAGATTCTATATATTCCAGACACTTTTAATTCTTTTTCTAGTTCCCATACACTCTAGACACAATTGTTTCTTTTTCCAGATCCCATACACTCTAGACACAATTGTTTCTTTTTCCAGATCCCATACACTATAGACACATTTGTTTCTTTTTCCAGATCCCATACACTATAGACACATTTGTTTCTTTTTAGAGGTACTGTGCACTCTTGATACATTTATTTCTTTTTCAACGATGCCATACATTCAAGACACATTTATTTCTTTTCGAGTTGCCATACACTCTAGTTACATATATTTC
This sequence comes from Acanthosepion pharaonis, assembly GCA_903632075.3. NCBI lineage: Eukaryota > Metazoa > Mollusca > Cephalopoda > Sepiida > Sepiidae > Acanthosepion > Acanthosepion pharaonis. The sequence continues at coordinate 1,352,193 of CAHIKZ030005532.1, forward strand.
TGTTTCCTGCTACCATACACTCTAGACACATTTATTTCAATTTCCAGATATCGTATATTCTGGACACATTTATTTCTTTTTCCAGATATCGTATATTCTGGACATTCATTTCTTTTTCCAGATATCGTATATTCTGGACTCATTTATTTCTTTTTCCAGATATCGTATATTCTGGACTCATTTGTTTCTTTTTCCAGATATCGTATATTCTGGACACATTTGTTTCTTTTTCCAGATATCGTATATTCTGGACACATTTATTTCTTTTTCCAGATATCGTATATTCTGGACATTTATTTCTTTTTCCAGATATCGTATATTCTGGACACATTTATTTCTTTTTCCAGATATCGTATATTCTGGACATTTATTTCTTTTTCCAGATATCGTATATTCTGGACACATTTATTTCTTTTTCCAGATATCGTATATTCTGGACATTTATTTCTTTTTCCAGATATCGTATATTCTGGACTCATTTATTTCTTTTTCCAGATATCGTATATTCTGGACACATTTATTTCTTTTTCCAGATATCGTATATTCTGGACACATTTATTTCGTTTGCAAAGACTCCAAACGCTCTAGACATATGTATTTCTTTTTCGAGATACCATACTCTCCAGATACATTTATCTATTTTTCAAGGTACTATACACTCTAGACGGATTTATCTCTTTTTCCATATACCATACTCTAATAAATTTATTTCTTCTTTGAAGATACCATACACTAGACACATTTATTTATTATTCGATGAACCATACACACTAGGTACATTTATCTCTTTTAATTCAGATACCATACACTGTTGAGAGATTTATTTCTTTTTCGAGGTACCATACACTCTAAACACATTTATTTCTTTTTTCCAGATACCATGTACTCAAAGCACATTTATTTAATTTTTCCAGACACTCCAAACACATTTATTTTGTTTTAGAGGTATAATAAACTCTAGTGACATTTATTTACTTTTCAAGATACTCTCTAGACACAGTTATTTCTTTTTCGAGGTACCATACATGCTAGACACATTTATTTCTTTTTCGAGGTACCATACACTCTAATATATTTATTCCTTTTTCAAATATACCATACACTCTTGACATATATTTTTTTATTTTTCGTTCTACCATACACTCTTGACATATTTATGCCTTTTTCCAGATACCGTACACTATAGACAGATTTATTTCTTTTTCGAGGTACCATACACTCTAGATACATTTATTTCTTTTTTAGGTACCATACACTCTAGACACATTTATTTCTTTTTCCAGATACCATACAGTCTAACACATCTATTTCTTTTTTTCAGAGACATTATATACTGTTGAAACTTTGACTAATGCATGGAATAATAATGCAACACAAAATGTACTTAGAACAAAATGTATTGAAACAAGAAAGTGTACACAATATTTACATATAGTCATTTGTATATTCCTGGTAAGACCGTTCCTGGAGAATGTGTTGACTTAGTCGCAGTCGGGCAGAGTCTCTGGATTGAATCTCTTGATTCCTCACCTCGTCTTCCCGGTACCAACCATATTTATATGGTCGGTACTCCACTATGCAAATTAGGTGGATCCTACCACAACATTTACTCTAGACGTATTTATTTCTTTTTCAAGGTGCCATCCACTCTAGACAAATTTTAGCTAACCCAATTCTAGATCTTTTAGTCTGTCTAAGTTTTTTTGGATTTGCTACGGATGGTATTGATTGATTTATTTGCTTTTTTACAGTTTATCTACTCTTTGCAGGTTATTTAAAGCCAGAGAATATTTTTTTTAGATTTGTGAGAGATTTTTGGAGATAATAATGATTTAATAATTGACCCATAGATTGGAAGGATGAGAAGGTGGATTCTTACTATTCCCAGGGGCATTTTTGCTTAAGTGAACGTAACGATCTCGATAGGAATTGGAACTGGGCTCACTGACTTCCAATTTCAAGTCATTATGCAATACACTATAATTAGCCGGTACAATTGGTAATAATAATAATAATAATAATAATAATAGACAAGAAGCCGGATAAGACTTCCACAGGAAACTAGTAGCATAGAATTTACGCTTACATCAAGCAATTTCAACAGGGAATTATGAAACCTAACATTCAATCTAGTCCTGCTCTTAAATTCTAGAAGACGAAGTAATTATTTACCCGCTAACCCCACGCCACAAGATGTGGCACAAGGCCGAGTTTTAAAGTGGGGTATCCGAGCCCGTAGCCTCGGGCAAAAATTCCCTATAGACCACGTAAAAACGGAGTCAGTTTCCCGGGACGAGACCCTGCCCTTCTGGGGGATACCCTCTGACATGTAAGACAAAGTAGCTATTTACTTGACCCCCCACTGAGTCAGGATGTGACACAAGGTCATTTTTTAAAGTGGGGAACCCGAATGTTTCCACTCGGGTCACTGGTCTAAACCTGGTCTTAGCTGGTCATAGCTTGTCCAAGCTGGTCAGAGCTGGTCTAAGCTAGTCCTAGCAGTGATACCTACCAGCCCAGGGACGAGTCCTGTGCCAGATAAGACATGTAAGACAAAGTACCAAAGAGAAAAGCTCATCCGCGCAATTAACATATTTTACGTACAAGTGGCGACGTCATAAAAGTCAAGATGACGTCATCTTGACTGTTTTTTCAACCAAAGAAAATGTAAATTAAAAAGTGAAAAGAATAAGCATGCAATGAAATCCTTAAATTGTTTTAAGGATTTAAGCCATTATTTCGTGTTCTACGGTATTTTAAAGCCACCCACCTCCGCCTTTCACCACTCCAAAATAAGCTGTTTGGAACAGGGTTAAAAAAATAGAAAATAATTATCGATTATACAGAAAAAATTTAAATAACAGAAACTATAATCGATTATACAGGATGAATAGTAAAAATAAACATTACATTAGTACCAACTAACGTTAATATTACTAAAGTCGGCATGACAAGTGAGGAAAAAGCTGAAACATTGAACAGTTATTTTACGATAAAATAATTACCAAGTACAAATAATAATAATAATAATAATAATCAAGAAATCGTAAGATATTTCAAAAAGCGAGTATTGCAATAGAAGAAACTATCCACATAGAACTTATGGTTACATCTAGCAATTTGAACAATAGGATGATGAGACCTAGCGACCAATCTAGTACTGCGCTTAATTTCGTGAAAGTAGAAAAGTTCATTAGAACAATTGCTATAAAAATATTTGTAGAAAAGAAACATGGAAGTTATGTTACGGCTGCATGAAAGTGGCTTATTGATTGATTGATTTGTTTTTTATGGTTTATCAGCCTTTTGCAGTTTATTTAAAGCCAGTAAATATTTTTAGATTTTAAGCCTTTTTTTAAAAATAATAATAAAGATTTAATGATACAAGTACAACTAAATAACCTTCAGCACGGGGCGGAAGTGAGATCATACTTTTCTCAAGGGCATTTGTGCGTAAGTGAATATCACATATCCAAATGGAATTGGAACTCTGCTCGACGATTTCTCATTACTTTTTACATTACAACACCTAGTATTCCCAAGCGGGTCTCCCCTCTAGGTAGTGACCAGTCTCGAGGATGCTTAATCTCGTTGATCGTACGAAAAAACGGGGTTTCAATGTAAGCCCAGATGATATAGTGTGGAGAAATCGGTGACATTTTTAAGAGTGTTTTGGTTTTTCTATGTCGTTACATTCACTTGCGCGCAAATATCCTTGGGAAAGGTATGAATCTATTTCTCCTCACCACAGCTATGGGTTGAATAGCAGGGCAGGCCGAGTCCTATAGCCTTGTTTGTCAACCAGTCTACCGCAAAACGTAACGGCACCGTACTACGGGAAATCTGCTTTGCCAGTCACGAATCTAAAGAGATATGTTCTGCCTTAAATATCATGGCCGACTGAAAGAAAATAAACAAATTAAAACTAAGCTAGCTTGCAAAAAAAAAAAGAAAACAAAACAAAACACACCCCTGAATCTTTCTATCTCCAACATTTGTTGTATTAGTATCAATTTCTGCAGTGTAGAATCGTTTCTCTTGGAAGTTTTTCAGATTTCTTAGCTCTCTGTGAAACTAATCAGAAGTTTTCAATCTCTTCCACTGAATACCCTGTTCCTGACACTCTTCATCTCTTTGGAAAGTACTCTAGGTACCACATACTTGACAAAGGTGCCAATGTTCACTGTCAAGAGAACTGTTTTTTGAGTCTCCGGATTATTCTTACATGTGCTTGCGATTTTCACTATTAAACTCAGTTATTTCTGCTTCCTTTATAGTCCTCTTTCTCTCATGATTGTTGTTTGTTAGATAAAGTTTTTGATCGTATAGATAAGACCCTCTCTCATCTGCATGTATCTTTGTGTTCGGTGGCTCCAATGCCTATCATATCGAATATAACTAAAAATAATATTCTCTACTTGATCTATTGAATTCAGTTATCTCTTCTTCCTTACCTCCTCTCCGGACTCATGTCAAGCTCTACAGATCTGCCCTTTTGGCAACTCAGACCATGCAATATCTTTTTCCGCTCTTCCATCAGGCAAGGACTCTATATATTAACTGAACATCTATTTGTTAACAACGCACTGTCTGGCACTCATTTCATAATTTCCTTCGCGATGACCTTGGAATGATATTTTTAATCACCATGTTTAAAAATGTCCTACTGGGGTATCTTCCTGGGTAAAACCCGTATCGAAGCTTTTGTGTCAGAACGAAAATACCAAGTGAAACCGCAATCTTGTCTCTGGCTCTCTTTAGAGTGCAAGAATAACTTATTCCGGCTAGGCAAGAGCGACAGGTCCGATTACAACAGACATCTCTTTGTCGCCTCTCATAATGAGTTTAAGTGTGTCCGCAAAAAAGATAAAGCCATATTATTTATATATCTGTCTGTTAGGTCTATATCCCCTGCTTATGATAGGTTTGATATTATTTGCACTCCAGTAAAGAAACTGCTCATACTACTCTCATGTTCCGTTTTAGAACAATACAGCTGGCAATGAAACACAAAAGCGAATGGCTGATAACATGTCACCTTGTTTAACGCCATTTTTGATCGGAACGAAACGAAACAACTAACACCGAGCTCAGTTTTGATAACAGCCCAAGAACCATCATATAGAGAGTGAAGAAGATTCATCTAATTGTTTGTACTGATGAGACTCATTTCGAGTATTGACCAAAGTTTATCCAGTTTAATGCCGTAAAAAAACTGTGAAATCATTAAACCGGGATGGGACAACTCAACACGGCCAACTGAGAGCCGGGACGACTCAGAACTGAGACAACTCAGCACCAGAAAATCATAACCTTTTTTATAACTAAATAAAAGTAATTTATTAAGGATTCAAACCTTAATTAGTGAATATTTTCTTCAAATAAGACATTTCAAAAGGCATTATGTAAAAATACGAAGGAGTTTTTTTTTAGTTTTTAATTATTTTTAATAAAGTAAGTCGTAAATTATTCAATTATTTTCTTGGAGCGTTACACGATACCGACTATTTTTTTCAGCAGATTTAGCCATGGATCGTATGTATGAGTTCCACTTGAGGTCTGGGTTGAGTATATGGCCCAATAGGCGCTAAAGGGACGGGACGTCCCTGATTAACATTCGTTCATCACGATTGGTGAAAGTTCTGCCTCCGATTGGTGATGAGATCACTAGTTTGTTTTTTTGAGATAGTGGATGCCAGTTTCCCCTCTACTGATCTGAAAGAGTTAGCTCAGAGGAGAGATCAGCTGCCCAGCTCTGGTCATCGAGGATTTGGGAGATGCACCCATATGCCGTTGTATCATCAACATAGATATTTACAAGTAATCGGAGTATACTCTTAGATCATTTATGCGGAGTAGGAAGAGGGTTGGATCGAGAAGCAAACCTTAAGGGACGCCCGCATTGATCGCCTGCGATTCAAAAGACTTGGTCATTAACAATTACCTTTAGCGACATCCGCGTTTGGAAAAACTTTAAAACTGCGAAGACTCTTTCAGTGACTCCATAGTTAGAGATTGTTATGGGACCTTACCCATAATAACATAATGGACTATTCCATACGTAAGAAATACTGCGCCCCAAGAGGAAGCAGGGAGTTCCTTCTGAAGTCTGGAGTGAGGTCTGAAGTCTAGAGTGAGGTCTGTCAGGAGTCAGTCAGAGGCGTCAGTCAGTCGAGTCCGAGGCAGTCCGAACAGAGTCACGTTCAGACAATTACAGTTTAACCTGGATATAAGAGAGTTGTCGGGACCGGAGAAGAAGTCTCTTATATCCGGGTTTCTCTTATATCCGGGTTTGGTCTGTTATATATACATTAACACAGGCTCTAATTTGGGACCAGAGAAAATCTCTCTTATATCCGGGTTTCTCTTATATCCGGGTCTCTTACATCCGGGTTACACTGTACTACTAAACCTGATTGTTCGTACTGACACTTTCTACTTCTCTCTATATATTCCTGTTTGTAATATATCTGTGTTATTCCATATCCGTGTTCGAGTTCTTCTTTATTGGTTCTACCTTGGACCATTACCGTGGTACAAGGAACCGGACCATAACAGAAATCATGACCAGTAACCCCTTATGTCACATCGTGTCAGAAGCCTTTGAAATATTTGTGACTGTCCCTGAAATATATTTAATACCGCACTAATTCTGTGAGCAATCGAAGTTAGGATATCAGCATTGGGTCGGGCAGATCGACATCCATACTAGTTGTCGTTTAAGAGGTTAGAACTATTGAGGTGATCAACAATCTTCTTGTAAAGGGGATGAATGCCTCCCCAATCCGCGTTCTTGATAACCGGGCTTTCCACAGACCTAGGAAGGATTTCTCTTTGAATCAGCGGTTAAATAGTTCCGCTAGGATTGAGGATAACTCCGAGTTAATATTCTTAAGGAGAACCATCAGGATCTTTTATAAATGAGTTATAATGAAAATGTTACTGAAAGTGTGCTCAGTGAGACGCGGGAAGGGGATGGCCTTTGTCATGTAACGTTGAATTGGTGGCAAAGGTTGTGGTGAAGAGCATCGCTTTGTCCAACGAGGGTGAGATGGTCTCGGGTCACTGATGCTTTGCCTCTATTCTGAATTTGGTTAGAGGTCTTCCAGAACATCCGGGATCCATATATGAAAGAAAGAGAAGAGAAGAAGAAGAAATGGAGAATATAAAAGAATACACTGAAAATATGAAAAAAGGAAAAGAATGAGAAGAAATGAAGGAAATGAAAAAGAAGACATAATGAAAGAATAAATTGAAAATATGAAAGAAAAAGAGAAAAAGAAGAAGAACAAATAGAGAATATGAAAGAAGAGAAAAAATAGAATATATGAAAGAAATATGAATAATAGAATAAGAATAAATAGAGATTATGAAGAAAGAATAGAATATGGTTGAATAATAGAATAAGAATAAATGGAGAATATGAAGGAAGTATAGAATATGGTTGAATAATAGAATAAGAATAAATGGAGAATATGAAGGAAGTATAGAATATGGTTAAAATAATAGAATAAGAATAAATGGAGACTATCAAGGAAGAATAGAATATGGTTGAATAATAGAATAAAGAATAAATGGAGAATATGAAGGAAGTATAGAATGGTTGAATAATAGAATAAGAATAAATGGAGAATATGAAGGAATAAAGAATATGTTTGATAATAGAATAAGAATAAATGGAGAAATGAAGGAATTATAGAATATGGTTGAATAATAGAATAAGAATAAAAAATATGAAGGAAGTATAGATGGTTAAAATAATAGAATAAGAATAAATGGAGACTATCAAGGAAGAATAGAATATGGTTGAATAATAGAATAAGAATAAAAGAATAATAGAAAAGAATAAATGGAGAAATGAAGGAAGTATAGAATATGGTTTGAATAATAGAATAAGAATAAATGGAAATATGAATAAATTATAGAATATGGTTGAATAATAGAATAAGAATGAATGGAGAATATGAAGGAAAATAGAATATGGTTGAATAATAGAATAAGAATAAATGGAGAATATGAAGGAATTATAGAATATGGTTGAATAATAGAATAAGAATAAATGGAGAATATGAAGGAAGTATAGAATATGGTTGAATAATAGAATAATAGAATAAGAATAAATGGAGAATATGAAGGAAGTATAGAATATGGTTGAATAATAGAATAAGAATAAATGGAGAATATGAAGGAAGTATAGAATATGGTTAAAATAATAGAATAAGAATAAATGGAGACTATCAAGGAAGAATAGAATATGGTTGAATAATAGAATAAGAATAAATGGAGAATATGAAGGAAGTATAGAATATGGTTGAATAATAGAATAAGAATAAATGGAGAATATGAAGGAAGTATAGAATATGGTTGAATAATAGAATAAGAATAAATGGAGAATATGAAGGAAGTATAGAATATGGTTGAATAATAGAATAAGAATGAATGGAGAAAGTATAGAATATGGTTGAATAATGAATAAGAATAAATGGAGAATATGAAGGAATTATAGAATATGGTTGAATAATAGAATAAGAATAAATGAATATGAAGAACTATAGAATATGGTGGAATAATAGAATAAGAATAAATATGGTATGAATAAGAATAAATGGAGAATATGAAGGAAATAAGAAATAAATAGAATAAGAATAAATGGAGAATATGAAGGAAGAATAGTTGGAATAATAGAATAAGAATAAATAATAGAATGGTTGAATAATAAGAATAAATGGAGAATATGAAGGAAGTATAGAATATAGTTGAATAATAGATTAAGAATAAATGGAGAATAGGAAGAATTATAGAATATGGTTGAATAATAGAATAAGAATAAATGGAGAAATGCGGTATAAATATGGTGGAATAATAGAATAAGAATAAATGGAGAATATGAAGGAAGTATAGAATATGGTTGAATAATAGAATAAGAATAAATGGAGAATATGAAGGAAGTATAGAATATAGTTGAATAATAGATTAAGAATAAATATGATAATAGAATAAGAATAAATGGAGAATAGAATAGAATAATAGAAATGAAGGAAGTATAGAATATGGTTGAATATATGAGGAAGAAGGAATAATAGAATAAGAATAATGGAGAAATGAAGGGTAGAATATGGTTGAATAATAGAATAAGAATAAATGGAGAAATGAAGGTAGTATAGAAATGGAATAATAGAATAAGAATAAATGGAGAATATGAAGGAAGTATAGAATATGGTTGAATAATAGAATAAGAATAAATGGAGAATATGAAGGAAGTATAGAAATGGTTGGAATAATAGAATAAGAATAAATGGAGAAATGAAGAAGTATAGAATATGGTTGATAATAGAATAAGAATAAATGGAGAATATGAATACAAAATATGGTAAGAATAATAGAATAAGAATAAATGGAGAATATGAAAGTAAATTATAGAAATGGTTGAATAATAGAATAAGAATAAATGGAAATATGAAGGAAGTATAGAGAATATGGTGGAATAATAGAATAAGAATAAATGGAGAATATGAAGGAATATAGAATATGGTTGAATAATAGAATAAGAATAAAAGAATATGAAGGAAGTATAGAATATAGTTGAATAATAGATTAAGAATAAATGGAGAATATGAAGGAATTATAGAATATGGTTGATAATAGAATAAGAATAAATGGAGAATATGAAGGAAGTATAGAATATGGTGGAATAATAGAATAAGAATAAATGGAGAATATGAAGGAAGTATAGAATATGGTTGAATAATAGAATAAGAATAAATGGAGAATATGAAGGAAGTATAGAATATAGTTGAATAATAGATTAAGAATAAATGGAGAATATGAAGGAATTATAGAATATGGTTGATAATAGAATAAGAATAAATGGAGAATATGAAGGAAGTATAGAATATGGTTGAATAATAGAATAAGAATAAAAATGAAGGAAGTAAGAATATGGTTGAATAATAAAGAATAAATGAAGACTATGAGGGAAGAATAGAATATGGTTGAATAATAGAATAAGAATAATGGAGAATATGAAGGAAGTATAGAATATGGTTGAATAATAGAATAAGAATAAATGGAGAATATGAAGGTAGTATAAAATAAAGAATAAGAATAAATGGAGAATTAAGGAAGTATAGAATATGGTTGAATAATAGAATAAGAATAAATGGAGAATATGAAGGAAGTATAGAATATGGTGGAATAATAGAATAAGAATAAATGGAGAATATGAAGGAAGTATAGAATATGGTTGAATAATAGAATAAGAATAAATGAAACATATGACGGAAGAAGAAGAGAATGAGAATAAGTTGACAATAAGAAAGAAGAATAGAATTTGAAAGAAAAACAAATGTGGAATTCGAACGAAGAAGAGTAGAAGAAAAAATGAAAAATATCGAAGGATAAGAATAGAATTTGAAAGGAGAAATGTGGAATATGAACGAAGAAGAAGAGAATTTGAAATATTAAGAATAAGAGGGAAATATAGCAGATGACCGATATGAAAACAAAATTGTGAAAAGGAGGAGGAAGACAGAAGATAAATGAAATTATGATAGAATAAAAAATGCAAAGCGAAAAGAGCTGGAGCAAAATAAAGAAAAGAATTGTTGAGGAGGCGAGTAAGAGAGAGAGAGAGAGAGAGAGAAGGAGAGAGGGGGATGTTGAAGAAAAAAGATGAAGAAGTATGAAAGAAGAAGAACTATTCGAATTCTTTCAAATGAAAAATGTCGAATTAAAACATGGCTGGACCTAAAATGGTTTAACTATTTTTTTATGATACGAAAAACCTATCGATTTTCTTCATGTGAATATCTTGTGTTTGGGAATTTCTAGAAAGTCGGCCATTCGTCGTCCTTGGATATTTTATTTTATTAAGACTCCGATAACGTTTTGCTTTCCCATGTTACACTCTTGTGGATCATAATAGTTTTTTTTTAAGACAAATATTTTTTGCATACATTCCCTCTCAATTTAGCTCGCTTTCTTTCTTTCTTTCTTTCTTTCTTTCTTTCTTTCTTTCTTTCTTTTTTCTTTCTTTCTTTCTTTCTTTTTCATCTTGCGTTCTTTCTATCTTTTTCTCTTTGATCTTCTATAATTCTTTCGTCGGATTTCTTGCAACCTGTGGACATGATAACCTGCATCATCATCATCATCATCATCATGATCATCATCATCATCAACTGTTTTGCTTCATTTTTGATCTTTTTATTTTCCATTTTCCTTTCTTTCTTTGATCTGATTTTGCTTTTTCTTTTCATTCATTTTCTAATTTTATTCATTTTCTATCTTTCTGTTATATTTTGATCGTTCTTTCTTTCTTCGTTTTTTCTTCTGTATTTCATTGCTCCAATGACTTTCTTTTCTCTGTGTTTCTTAAATTTTCTCTTTCTTTTGATATCTTGATAGTTCTTTCTTTCTTTCTTCTTTGTATATATCTATTTTTTTTTCTCTTTCTTTGATATTTTGACCGTTCTTTTTTCTTTCTTTCTTTCTTTCTTTCTTTCTTTCTTTCTTTTTTCTATGTATCTCAAATTTTATCTCATCTGTTACCGCATCCTTCTTTCTTCTGCTTCTCTTCTTTCTCCTTTCTTTCCTGAAAAGTTCAAACGTTTGTTGGTGATTGGTTACCGCCGAGACAACGCCCAAGAATCGCAACAAATAAATCGACAATTAGAATTATATAATAATAATAATAATAATAATAATAACCACCGATTGCAATAAAACCGAATAAAGAATTGTTGATCGAAAAGCACCCCCACCAAAAAAAAAAAACTGAAAATAATAAGAAAACATTACATTGAGATTCAGACAGGCAAACAAAAGCATTTGTAAATGAAATGACTATGGTCGCGCAGAGGAGAATTGAAAATAGAAACGGAATCAGTAGCAGCCAGAACAAGTGTATCAGAACATCGAAAAGAAGGGAGATAAACGAGGCACAGGAGGCCGACTGTATGGTGATTAAATAATCGATTACATAAGTGAATGAAAAATAAGATCTGAGAACGCACGAGTGTGTGGGAAAGGTGATCCGCTGGAAAATGTTGAAACGACTGGAATTTAATTATGGACAAACAGGAAGCTGTTGAAGAGAAGTGGAAAAATTCTACAGAAATTTGGAAATCCATAACTCTTTACGCTTTCCAGAATAAGAGACCATATACAGCCCTTGTAAGGTCAGAAAAAGAAAATTGAAAAACTAGAAAAATATCTTGGGAATTTGGTAAATAACTGAAACTCTTTAGACCAGTGCTTCTAAATCAGTGCGTCCTGAAAGGTAGCCAGGTGTGCACCCTGAAAGGTAACCAGGTGTGCACCCAGTTAGCGGAAATCTTTGTCATTTGATATTTTAAACTGGATTCTAAATTCCTTAATCTTTAAAGAGTGAAGAATCCTTTCCCTTCAAGGGATTTAAATCATTCATTATCTGCCTCTTTCTCTAAAAAAAAAAATGCAGGTTTAAACCCCTTTTAAATGAAAACTGTACCATAAATCTTTGCGAGTGCTAAACCAAACATTCATATTTTCAAATTCTATCACTAATTTTTCCTTATTTAAAAATTAAAGTGCGATCCAGAGTTTTAGTTATTCTACAAGTTCGCCCTAGATTAAAAAAAGAAAGATTGGCAAACACTACTCTAGACCACCACCACCATCATCATCATCATCATCAGTTCCGTGACCGTTTATGGTCGTAGGGTCAAGGGGTAGCTTCGCATCTAAGCACATAAACAGTTTCCACCACATGCTTCTTTTGCGCGCCAATATCCGGATTTAAAACCGGGGAGGGATTCATTCATTTGTAGCATGTGTTGGGCAAGTAGACCTGACGGAGCCCATCCATGCTGAGGTTAGAATACAGCTGATGTCCTCGAAATCTTGCCTTGGTCACGGACATGTGGTCGATGATGCCATCGGAGGAACTTTTCTCTTTTGGCTCTTGACTTTAGATACCGTGTCATCACTGACCTCTAGATTAGTGATGACACGGCAATGATGTTTGCTCCAAGTCGGTGTTGACCGCTAGTATTTTCAGCACGCGAGCACATTTCATCCACAACCAATCAAAATTCGTTGTAGTTACCGTCTCTCAGTTGAACTCTCCACTGGTGATAGTCTAGGATCGGCTACACATGTAAATACTCGTATAGTTCGATATCAGAAACAATGAATTGAGGGGATATTATTATTACTTTTGCCGTTCGACGTCGGAGTTGTGATCAGGTGAAGCAAATTTTATTTTTCTTAATTATTTCAGCGAAGCAAGGATGTATATATATATATATATACATACATACATATATCTATATCTATCTATATATATATATATATATATATGTATGTATGCATATATATATATATATATATATATATATATATATATATATATATAAGCAAGAATATATATATATATATATATATATATATATATATACATATAACATATATATATATATATATATATATATATATATATATATATATATATATATATATATATATATATACTCTCGAAACGTCATGTTATTGGGTACAATTTATTTAAGTAAATGCTCTTTTTAAATAAACAGTATTAATTACATATAGTGACCTGGCTGAATGTTCGGTAAATTTCGTAGAAAATATGCGTTCTCGAACATTCAAACCGGTAATTATAATTAATTCTATAAATTTAAAAACAGAGCTTTTACTTAAATAAATTGGATCTATTAAAATAACGTATCAACAGAAAATATATTAAATAATCGTTGGACTTAATCATTTCATATATATATATATATATATATATATATATATATATATATATATATATATATATATATATTAATGCATGTTTCATTAAATAATATAGACAAGTTTTGTCTATTTATTTTAAGTAAATTTCTTTCATATTGTCGAATAAGCTTTTTTAGCATTATCGCTGAAACACGAAAAAAATGACCATGTTGATACATGTTTTTACTGTTAATCCTGTGTAACCTTTCTCAGAGATTACAAGTACATTACAATAAATCAGAGATTACAAGTACATTACAATAAATTAAATATTAAATTATATAACAAAGATGGTAATTATTTTTAGAATGGTTATGTAGACATTGCAACAATGATAGTTTTTTCCTTGCATGGAAGATTGCTATCCAACAATAAAATTCGTGCATATGAAACGCTGGAAGCAAATATCGCATTTCGGTTCATGACATCACACATGACCACGTGAGAGGAAATATTGAAGAAAAGTGTTAAGTATGGAAAGCCGTTGATATAAGCATGGTGATTTATTTTGTGTTTCAGCGATAATGCTAAAAAGCTTATTCGACAATATGAAATAAATTTACTTAAAATAAATAGAAAAAACTTGTCTATATTATTTACTGAAACATGCATTAATGAAAAAATGCTGCCTAAAAACATACATTATATATATATATAATGTGTGTATATATATGTGTGTGTGAATATATATATATATATATATATATATATATATATATATATATAGGTAGTAATACGTTGGTATAATTTAAGCGAGTCCTATTAATACAACATAGAATTTGAATTATGTTAAAACTGACTCACAAAAGTGTTTATTTTCATTAAACAGAGCTAAAATAAAGACCATGAAACTCTGAACTACCTTAATGTAGGCTTCAAACCACCCAAATAATATCTGAAAGCAGATACCCAACACGGTTGGTACTTGCATTAGTAAACTAACTTCCAATAAATATATCTTTAATAAAAACAAAGGACTCTACGAGAAGGCACTCCAAAAGTGGCTTTAAGAATAAACTTTAATACTTAAACACCATAAGTAACACTAATGCAGATAAGAATAGTAATAAGCACAGAAATAGAAAAAGAAATATAATATGGTTCACCACCCCACTTCTGTAGGTTATTAAAAAATAACATTGGTTATAAGTTCTTAAAACTAATAAATAAACACTTCGAAAATAACCAAACCCTAAGTAAAGTCTTTAATAGAAGAACAGTCAAAATTATTTATTCTTGTACAAATAATATAGGGAAAATTATCAATTCCCATAATAGAACTATCCTTAATAAGTTTTACGACAGAAAAACTTCACTTAGTATAGCTTCCCCTTGTAACTGTAGAAACCAAGATATTTGCCCAGTAGATGGTAAATGTAGGGCATCTAACGTGATCTACCAGGCAACAATCTACCACAAAGGGAACAAGGACTCCAAATTTGTCTATATTGGAATTTACGCAGGTGAATGGAAGCGGCGTCTATATATCCATCGGCACTCATTTTTCAACCCTGAATTGAAATGCCAAATTACACTTTCCAAAACATTTTGGGAATTGAGGGAGAAAAAACAAAACCCTCAGATTGACTGGAAAATACTAGGGTTTGCCCGCACTCTTAATAGCTTTAAAGGTAAATGCAATCTATGCTTACCGGAGAAAATTAAAATCATCAAATTTGAAAATCAAAAGGTACTCTTAAATCAAGGGAACGAACAAATTTCCAAATGCCGTCACCGCAGGATATTTGAGCTTACGTAAACTCCTATCGATCCAGCCTGAACTGTCATAGGAAGACATGCACCTGGGAATCTCTGCCCGTCCCCAGTTCGGACCTGAACTCAATTGAACTATTATCCCTTAACAAGAAAATGAACTGATCAATTAACTGCTACACTGCATATTTAACTACTCCCCTCCGTTTATACCCTTACCAATTTCCTATCTGCTTCCGTCCATATACGTATTACTCCTCCCTCACTAAGTCACCAATAATTCTTGATGACTATCAATAATATCCCCACGAAAGCTTCCCTTTTTCTTTGCTTCGGTTGTCCTAAAATTATTTCGATTTCCTTTTCCCATCCTTGAGTTTATCTATTTAGTTATCCTTGATTATCCAGTACATATAGGCATTAAATCTCCACCAAATGGATTACGATATAATACTAAACGATTAGATAATCTCTGGACTAATTAAATATCATGTAACAACATGTTTTGGAAGATTAAATAAGTTCTTAAATTTGGATGCATATGCGGATATATGCGAGTGCTGGTGTATGTATGCAAGTATAGGGGTGTGTATGTATATAAGTGTTAGTTTAGGTATGCGTGAGGAGATACACACATACATATGTATATAGGTCAGCCTTATACTCTATATAGAATCATTATATACGATTCAGCATATCCAATCTTAGGTAATCAAATTTTAGTACCATTAGAAGATATTATATATACATGGTACTTATTGGAAAGCTCTCAGTATCACCGATAGAGCGAACATATTTAGTTGCGTTGATGTGAGTTTGTGACCCTGGGTTTCACGCATTTTCCGTTTGAGTTTGACGAGCGTAAAAGGCCAGTGTTACAAACTTACATTAACGCCACTATATATATATATATATATATATATATATATATATATATATATATATATTATGTAATTATTTATTTAAAAATATGAGGCTCTATTTTTGTATCGAGCACTGTTTTTTTAAAAAAGAACTTTGGATTATTTACCTAACGAGTTCTTTCCCATTTTCTATATATTTTCACACACACACACACACACACACACACACACACACACACACACATATATATATATATATATATATATATATTATTATTATTATTATTATTTGCCTTTTAACCAGTTTTACCTGAAGATCCGTTTAGGTGAAACCTAGGTAGGTTCGCCTGGCTCCTAAGGATTGCTTTAGTTTTTGCTTTACTTAGTGTATTGAGCACATTACCTTTAGTCCTTTACTCGTTTTGGGGCTTGTTTTTTTTTGTGGGGGGACTTGGAGCTCAAGCACTTGACGAGAGGATTCGCACGGTGTTATGTTCTTGGTTCTTTCTTTCTTTTGTTTCCAATTTTTGCCCGGACATCAATTTTCTATATTACAAGTTGAGCCAACCGACGTTTTTCAAAACGAGTATTACGATTCATATATATATATATATATATATATATATATATATATAGAGAGAGAGAGAGAGAGAGAGAGAGAGATAGATAGATAGATAGATAGATATCAATAAGTTTACAGTCATTTTCTTCTTCTAAATCTTCCTATTCTATGTGCCATATCCCTTCTGGACGTGTGCGATCAATGACACTTTAGCATCCGTCACTTTCCCTGCACTGACACCTATTCACCCTAAATTATTAGGTAAGTTAATCGCTGTTTCTGCCCCACCCCCTCTGTTGACCATGTTTGCCGTAGTCTCTGAATATGGAATCCAGTGAAGTCCGTAATGTCTTCAATATCAGAGGTTGGCAGTGAAGATTCGGAGAAAGCAGCGGCTGTTAATTCTTTAAGTCTTCGATATCAGGTTGGCAGTGGAGATATTTTGGGAGAAAAAACAAAATGACTGCCTTTATAAACGTCGGATTGAATATTTTGAGCTTTCTGATTGGTTAATCCTTCTGTTGGTGAACTATAAAATGAACAATTCTGTAATTGATCTAAGTGGTATAATTTCCAAATCATCTATTAACATAATCCCAATATCTTTTTTATCGGACACTTTTTCTTCACCCAGACATATTGCCTTCAACACGGCGAAAGAGGTCCATCTACCCAATATGTTTTCCTCGCAAGGCAATGAGGCTTTAAAATCTTTAAGATGGACTACACTTCCAGGCTGAGTTCCATCTACCCGATTTAAGTTTACGACACCTGATATTCCCAAGAGGTCTCCCATCAAAGTAATGACGAAACTCGGCACTGTTTAAATTCGGTAATCAGAAGAGAATACATGTATTGTGCGCAATATAATTACTAAACACAGAAAAATAATGATTTTTTTTTTACAGGTAAAGAAGAAAAATAAATAGTTTAGGATTGGTTGGGAACCATTTATATAAACTACTTTGAACGTTTTTGCGATCCTTTACGCTATTTTAAAAGAAATGGATTTATATCAGACTTGTATTTTCGCAAAGAGAACAACTTACGGAATACAATGATAAATGATTAAGAATGAAATCAGAAAATAAATAAGAAATAAGAAAAAAGAAAAAAAAATCGAGAGAAAAGCTATAAGCTTTAACCATTATATAAAAAAAAAATGGCCGCTGTTAAAACCGGAAACAGACCACTTTGCAGGAGATAGAACTCGAAGACGTCCAAAATGGCGCCAGTGATTGAAAACATAAAAATATGGATAAACATTAAAGCCAGTCTATTTACAGTAGAAGTGAGCTTGGTGTGACGAATTCGTTTCATGTAAATATGTACACGTATAAATTTATATATCTACATACACATTACGCATATACTTCGTGACAAAACACTCCACATCGTACGGAATTTCAAATCTTTCTAAAATGGATAAAATTTTACATCGCATATCATTTTGCATCTTCCAAACAATGAAAGAAAAAAGGCTTAACGTTTATTTTTTAGTAATTATAAAAAAATCTCCTTAAAACTTTATACACACTTCGGATAGTAAATCTTGTCTCGATTTCAATTACGAAATTGTTTAAGCACTTGTCACACATGAGAAAAGACTGCCTCTGAAGCAAGTGCATGTCATTTACAAATCTTTCTTAAATGGATAAAATTGCACATGAAGTAACATTTTTTTTATCTACAATGGTAGAAAAAAAATTGAATATTTATTTTTAGTATTTACTTTTACAAACAAATTCCCTTAAATGTCTCCACACACTTCCATTTCGGACACTAAATTCGATCTACTTCTACTTGCTTAAGTATTTTAATATTCAGATTGCAAAATTATCTACACATATATTTAAAATTAGGAAGAGCTCACGTTGGTCTTTACCCTAACTCATATTATTATGAAATGGCTTCTAATGATCCGGACAGAGCCGGTTTAAGCAAGGTTCTTGCTTGAACCGGCCTGTAATGCTCCGGATGGAGCAGCTTGAGGATAGAAGACGTGACTCGTGGGGGCACAATCGATTGGGCTCAGTAAACCTGGATGAGTTACACAGCGGAATTTGTTTAAGAGCAGCGCTATATCTTGTATAGTTAGTTACCTCTTCGTCACCGAGACCCGTTGGTCCAGTGGGTATGACGCTTGAGTAACTGTCCGGGTTCGACTAGATGCGCACTTCTGATGAGTCCCCAAATAGGTCGAAACTGTTGTTTAGTGCATTCTGCATTGTTGAGGATTCTAGACTCGATGAATTACTTATGATTATTCAAATCCCCTAATAATTTCTATCACTTGACCCCAATGCCCGCTTTTATATATATATATATATATATATATATATATATATATATATATATATATATATATATATATAACGAGAGAGATAAATTTAGAATAAAATTAGATGATGAAAAATATTGGATCACTGAAGTAACTATTAGGTCAGCAGACACTGACAACAGGTCATCTATATTGTGTGAAATAATCAAGGGTATTTCTGAAGAACTAGGAAACATATTTCATTCATGGGTCGTGAGAATAGACTTTTGAGAAAGAACCCAATTAGTGATCATTACAAAGATTTTCAAATAAATAATAATACAAGAAACAGTACAAGAAAAACTCGAAGCGGACGGACAGTACACACTCTAAAATATCTGTTTGATTTCACAAAGTGAGCGAGTTATCGCCCTTTGTCTTTAATCAAAACGAACTTTGATTTTTTAATTATTTATTTTGCAATTTGCTTAGAAAATTGAGTTAGAAAATAAATTAATAAAATAAATCAATTTAGGAAGAGGGATGTTCTATATCAGGATCAATAATATTGATTATGTTGATTATTAGCAATCAGGGAATGCTGGGAGGAAACTGATCTAGTGGGAGTTTGAATAAAATAGTTATTGAGTTCAATACATCTCGTAACGTCTTTGTGTTGCGTCAGCTTTTCAGCGGCAAGTCTCAGATAATTTATCTATCCTCCTTAACCCGTATACAAACACATACATGTTTGTCTCTGTTGAAGGAATTCAATGACAGATCCATGCTTCGGACGAGCGTTAATGTCAGACAGGATCTTTCTATATTTCTATTAGCATCAAGCCAAACTATTGGTTTATTGGAGGAAAGGTACAATTCTATTACCATGCTAACAAAATCCACATAGATATCGTGGGCTAATGAAACAAAATCGGAAGCATTACTTTTGAAGCTACTCCCATGTATGCTCTTCTACAGGGTGTCCATAAAGTTCGTGTGCATTTTAAAAAATTTATAACTTTATTTGTATTTGCGATAGAAATAATTTGTAAAAAGGATTAGTAAGAAGTAAATCTATATTTTTAAGGTTTTATTGAAATTTTATTTAAGTTTCCACATGTCCCCCATCATTAGCAATACAAAGGTAATACGATTTTGCAGTTCACGGAAAACATTTGCCAACTGATTTACACTAATGCCTGAAATCACATTAGTTATTTTAGCTATACTTAAACCTAGGTACATTAAACTTTATAACATTTTTTACAGATTATTTCTATCGCAAATACAAATAAAGTTATAAATTTTTAAAGTGCACACGAACTTTACAGTCAAAATAAACAAATATACTGTTTAATAAATAAACGGAGCGTCTACTCAAATATGGGTATCCACTAAAAATAACGTTTAAGACTCTCAGAATAATGAAAATATATATATATATATATATATATATATATAGTTAGTTAGTTAGTTTATGCAAAACTAGGTAATCCGTATGTATAGACCCAAGGAGGATGATATCCGGAGAGCTCAATGTAAATTCAGAGCAAATATGTTTGAATAAAAACAGACCACTTTAAGGTTCCATGTAATAAGTTATTTCACCACAGCCCTTTTAAAGCGCTCTGGATCATTAGACTTTATTTCCAAAGGTTGAAATGAAAAATGAAAAGAAATTTACACATTTTTGACGGGCCGTATTAAGCTTATGTAAATTAACGAAATGAGGAAGTGAGGGGGGAGAGAAGACACGAGTGAGTTAGATGTACCATTTCAATTCTTTATCCCTAACCCCACTTGATGTGGGCCAGACAACGCTTAACTTAACGTATGTTATCTTTTAGATATAGATGGGTAACGGGTGAAGAAGAAAACCGACATATATATATATATATATATATATATATATATATATATATAGATATATGTCGACTGTGTGTGTTGGTGTGTAACTTGAAGTAATGTTAAATATACGATAAAAATAATTTAAATTCACTGAATGAGTCACATGTCTTTTCTAAGAGTTTATTTCATTTGGGCTTCCATAATTTTTATAGCCTCTTTAAATAGCGAGCAAAGGTTAAAGATAATATGTTGGAATCCAATCATTTGTTTTTTGTTTCTTTTGATCGGTACATTTCCGTCGAGAAAAAATAGTTTTCACATACATTGAAACTGACAGGACGCCCCCGCCCCCCAAAACTGCACAGGCCACAGTAAACCGTACTCTCCCCGACTACCCAGTTTTATCTAACTGAAGTTTTGCTATTGCCGAGTTTGTCTAGAACTCCATCATTATATCTGCCTGTTCGACTCAGCGACCATTTGCGGCGATATTGAGCAACATTTCGCTAGAATAGGCCCGTAATTAATTACGGAAGGTCGGCATATAGATTCTGCTCTCCGATGATGATGTTAACTTGGAAGTAAATCCAGGGATAAAAGAAAATCTGAATCGATATAAACCGATTTTGTGTGTCCAGGAAAAGAAAGGGAATGAAAATAGAAACAACAAACAAACAAACAAACAAACAAACGAAAATGACAACCCGTCCCCCCTTGAAAAAAAAAAGCATTCGCTCCTGTAGGATATAATTAGGTTGGACAAAAAGGCTAAAATAAATGAATAATCCTTTCGTTCTTACGTTGATAGAAAAAAAAATATATATATATATATATATATATATATATATATATATATATATATAATTATTTATTTAAAAATATGATTCCAACGCTACATAAGAGTTCTCATGTTTCAAAACAAGAGCCGAAAACTTCAATATAATTATTTGAATTAAATTGAATTAAAGTACTAAGCTCTGTTCCATCTTCAAGCGAATCTTTTTTGGAATAACTAATTCTTGAAATTTACGCGTTTTATAAGCATATTCATTATTGAAATTGAAATTACTATGGTAACGGCTAGAGCAATTGTTTAAAGAAAAGGGGCGTAAGGGTTAATAATTTGTATCAATATCTCAGTTACATTCAAAGGCGTCAAGTCAGGGTAAGGTTGGGGTGTCTAAATTTAAAGCGGAAGATGACATCGTCTAGTCTGCTTAAATTTCTATGGAGATTTATTTATTTTTTCATTTTATTTTTTATTTTTTTCTGAAAGGGTTTTGTGTATATAAAAAAACTGTCGTAAGTCGCTAACGTTTGTTTTTTGACGACTTTATAAAGGGTTACCTTTTTTCTTTTTTTTGTAGGGCATTTAAACTATTTATTTAGACTAAGGAACTTAAAAATTATTTTATTGTTTGTTTGTTTTTATGCTAATTATTCAATACGAAAATTTGATGATGTCAGCAAAAAACCTTTAACTCATGTCTATTGTTTAATAGATTTTTATTATTTAGAAAATGTGTAGTTTTTCATGTAGGCATAAAGGGCATGGGTCATCCCAAGTTTTACAAGTTCTAGTTTTGTTTTATAATTTTCCATTTTACTTTTGGTGTTTTATTCATTTCCTTCAAATGCCAAATATATATATATATATAAATATATATATATATATATATATATAGGTAAAAATCCGTGGGTAAGTAATCAAAGTAGATCCTATTAATATGAAATGTTAAAACTGATCCACAAAATAGAGCTCAATATATTTATTATAGAGCATATAAGGTAATTACAAAGCATGAAATCAAAAATTATCCCATTCAGATGGCCATTTCATCCCCGGTAAAGAACTTCCTAGGACTTGTCAATGCTAAAACATTTGTTAAAAAAAGAAATTCTAACGTTTTTTGTTCTTTTACATTTTAAAAAATAAAACTTAAGGAAGGATGTTTTAAGTTTTAATTAAAACAAAAACAGAAAAAAAATAATTTCACCATTTAAGCACTAATGTATTAATACCAAAGAACAGACATAAGTGTACACGTACACATCTACGCAAGTTTGTGCATATATATGCGCATACTTATACCTATATACGTGCGTGCATAGATGTATAAATACAGACATATGCAAATGAATTCAAACAATAATAAATTTATAAATCTAACTTCCAACAAATAATATTTATGATACCACCCAAAAAATTAAAAAACAACATAATAGCCCAGTGAAGACATACATATATTTGCATGTGTGTATATATATATATATATATATATATATATATATATAAAGAAATATAGTCTTAAGGTATGCTATATTTATGGAATAAAGTGCTCAATATCAGAGATAGAGCGTGTGTAAATATAAAGTGAACATAGAAGTCAGCACTTAGAGGCGACAGGTTTGACGATTGCTATACTATGATCAGGCAGACGTCGCATCTGATGTGCATGAAACGAACTTTATTATATATATATATATATATATATATATATATATATATATATATATATATATAAATCCGTTTATTATAGAGCATATAAGAGAATGACAAAGAATGAAACACCACAATTACTCCGTTCAGATGGCGATTTCGACCCCACTCAGATGGGAATTTCGTCCACATTCAAATGACCATTTTGCTCCAATTCAGATGGTCATTTCGTACCCGTCTAGATAGGCATTTCGTCCCTAATAAGATGACCATTTCGTTATCATTTAGGTGGGCAATTTGTCCCTATTCAGATCGGCATTTCGTCCTCATTCAGATGAACATTTCGTCCTCATTCAGATGATCATTTCGTCCGCATTCAGATGGCCATTTCGACCCTATTCAGATGAGCATTTCGTCTCCATTCAGATGGCCCTTTCGACCCTATTCAGATTACCGTTTCGTCCCCATTCAGATGAGCAGTTCGCCCCATCCAGATGGCCATTTTGTTCCCATTCAGATGGCCATTTAGCTTTTATTCAGATTATCGTTTCATCCACATTCAGATGACCATTTCGTCCCCATTCAGATGACTATTTCGTCCATATTCAGATGACAATTTCGTCCCCATTCAGATGAACATTTCGTCCCCATTCAGATGGGCGTTTTGTCCCTATTTGGTTGTGCATTTCGTCTCCATTCAGATGACCCTTTCAGATGGGCATTTCTTCCCTAAAAAGATGACCATTTTGTCATTCTTTGGGTGGGTATTTCGTCCCCATTCAGAATACCATTTCATCCAAGATTTTCATTTTTTGTAATTCCCTATATATATATATATATATATATATATATATATATATATATATATATATATATATATATATATATTTTAATTATTATCTAATTTTAATTATTATCTAATTATTTTCTTGATGTTGAGGTGCCGTATGTTTTTTGTTAACCATCTACTTTCGATCTTCTCCAAGATCATCTTGAGGGGTGAATCGCGAAGACAAACTTAATGTAACTGCAATCGCGGTGATAGAGATTTTCAAGAACATACGAGAACGCCCTCCACTATAATTATTTTAAAATTAACCGTTGTGGTTATGATGTTTTCTAAACGAGCGTTAAATTTACAGGAGTTTTCAAAAGGTCAATGGATGATAAGTTTTTAAAATAAATTATTTTATGATAAACTGAAATATTTTATAATAGTTTTTGAAATAAATTATTATATAATAAAATAATAAAATAATTATTTTATAATAATTTTTTTATTTCAAAAATGTATCATCCATTGACCGTTTGAAGAATCCTGCAAATTTACTTTTACAAGGTGAAAATGATCATTTACATAATGATAAACTAATCCTGATTGTATGAAATACATTGCTGTGTTTACTATAAAACATTGAGCTCTATGTGTGATTCAGTCTTAATATTTAATATTTTATATTGTGTTAATAGGATTCACTTGGATTATATACCAACGGATATTATATATATATATATATATATATATATATATATATATATATATACACACAGAGGTTCCTCGGGTTACGTTGGACCCGACGTTCGGCGTTTCGTGGTTGCAACTATGTCGCTCATAATATAACGTCGTCACGCGGCGGTATATGAAGATGACGGCGTTGTTTTTGCATGCCATACTGTGTAGTGCTACATTCGCTATGTCTGGTTTGTGTCGTTTTGGGGGGTAAAGTGTTTGCCCTTCATTATATGGGTGCTTATAGAGTTGAGTCCGGCCTACATCGAAAATAAGGTTACGTCGCGACGTAGAAACGGATCTCCGACAAAGTCGAGGACCCTTATATATATATATATATATATATATATATATATATATATATATATATATATATATATACATATATATATATATATATATATATATATATGTATGTATGTATGTATGTATACGTATGTATGTATACGTATGTATGTATATCTATATTTTAAGACATTTTATGTTTATATATTCTTTTTATAAATACAAATATTTAAGTAAATGCTCTTTGTTTACATTTGGATACACCATGAGCAGATATGAATATACGTGAGAGAATCATGGAAGATTGTAGTTTAAAGACAGTAAAATCGACCTTGCTAAGCAAACGCTCCTCTGTGGTCAAATCGGTTAAACGCACGTTATATGACGGTTCCGTATAGGGTACTGGTTCGATTACTGTCGGAGGACGAATATTTTCTATGAAAATTTCTCGGACATTCAGGCCAGTAAATACTGTTTATCATAAAGAGAACATTTACTTAAATATTTATATCTATAAAAAGAATGTATAAACATAAAATGTCTTAAAATATTTGTTGGACTTTGTACATTTCATAATATATATATATATATTGAACAATAAAAAATATTAAAAAATTAAAATCTTCAGACACACTGGGTTGTAGATTAATATTCTTTCGTTTTTTATTATTTCATTTAGATTCCTCGACTAGTTTTGGCCAAAATGGCCATCATCAGGAGAAGAAATATTTCTGCTTGCTGGTAGCTGTAAACTGCAGAAATGAATGTCTTGA
Organism: Acanthosepion pharaonis; assembly: GCA_903632075.3. Lineage (NCBI taxonomy): Eukaryota > Metazoa > Mollusca > Cephalopoda > Sepiida > Sepiidae > Acanthosepion > Acanthosepion pharaonis. The sequence continues at coordinate 1,378,223 of CAHIKZ030005532.1, forward strand.
TGGAGAAAATGAACTTTTGTCTGTAGTTTTCATTTGTTTTTTTATTTCTTTATCTTTTTAACATGAATCTTTTAACATTTCTTGTGTTGGTCAAACAGTCTCTTTTAAGTTGTTATTTGAGATAAGAGCTGGATAGATCTATGCTTCTCTGAATTCCCGTGGTCAGTTTGACAGTTTTATTGGTTCTGGAGAGGGGATGTGTGTCTGTTAAGTGTTTGTGTGTGTGTTATTTGGTTCTTAGGGAGTGAGTGAGTATGATATGTGTAAGCGTGTGTATTGCTGTGGGTGTGTGTTATCATTTGGCTCATTAGGGAGTGAGTGAGTATGATGTGTGTAAGTCTGTATATTCGTGTGGGTGTGTGTATAAGTGTGAGGCTTCAACACCTCCGTAAGCATGTCTGTCTTGTGTGGGTGAGAAATGTGGGTAGGTTTTGATTCGTACTGTTATATATTAGTACTATCTATATTGTTAAATTTATGGTTTAGCCCGGCTGGATATTGTGTTTTTAGACGTTGTATCCACTTATTTTCATGGGACTCTACAATCTTTCTAATGCTATCTGCTCTGAACTTTTCTATTCTCTCAATTATAATAAATTTGGCATGGGTTTTGAAATCATGTTTTTCCAGGCGGAAATGTCGTTTTACAGGTAATAATTTTTCATGGGGAGTCGACTTAATTCGATTGCGATAATTATTAATTCTGTAGTGAAAGGGCCATTCAGATTTTCCTACATATTGTTTCTGGCAGAGTGTGCATTCTAGGAGGTAAATTATGTTATGACTTCTACAGTTAGAATCGTGGTAAATTTTGAAAGTAGATTTAGTATATATATATATATATATATATATATATATATATATATATATATGTAACTTCCTAACCGTTGTAGCTGTTAGCAATGTTTTTTTATTCCCTGTTCTGTTACTAGTTACGTAAACTCTTTTTCTTGTTGCATGCGATCTTGCGTTGACATGGATGACATTTTTACTTCATCTCTTGTGTACTGCCGTTCAAAAACCACAGTAGATTAGTGTTATTCCTAACTGCTACATACGATCCTGTGTAACACGATTCTTATCCTTGGGTAGCAACTGTTATTTCCTATTTGTTTGCCCTAGAAAGTATGAATCATGGTTAATATCTCTTTCGGACATTGCTGTTTTGACCAAGATAATGATAATCTACCTATTCCCATTGGGAAGACTGGTGAATGTGAACATTCTCGTTCACCCAAAACTAAACGAAATATGATTCAAAAGTAGCATTTAATTTTTTAAGATTACGCAAGAACATTCTCGTTCACGAAAAATAGGGACAAAACGATATACACTCCTGATCAAAAATTTAAGACCACTTGAAAATTTTTTTTATAAAAGACTGTCATGTATACATTATAAACATTTTTTTACTTAAGGTTACTAATTCTATAATCTAAAAGTTTATGTAGACAAAAAGTTATAATCCGATCAATTTATTCAGAAATGGACATTTTTACAAAATGAGGCGTTTTACACTTGCTCAAAATTATAAGAACAGGGGGTATAAATTGTTAGATCTAGGGTAATTCCAATGTTTTTGTTCAGCTAGAGATTAGCAATCACTGCGTAAAGGTGTCACCATGCCTAAAGCAAGCAAACTTACCAAATTTGAGCTTGCTCGAATCCTAGATTTCCGTAATCAAGGTTTGTCACAGCGGGCGATCTCAGCTGAGGTAAATCGCAGTAAAACTGTGATTTGCAACTTTCTAAAGGACAGTGTGAATTATGGAAACGCAAAGTCTACTGGTAGGCTCAAATAAATTTCTCCGGCATTGAGTAGGAGAATAAGACGAGTTGTTGTGAAAGCCAGTGGACTTCCTTCTAGTTAAATTAAAGCAGCCACAGATGCTGATTGCAGTTCAGTAACCATCAGACGACACTTACGACAAAAAGACATGGTAAATAAAAAGCGCAAACAAATTCCTCGGCTGCTCCCACGTCACAAAGTGAACCGTTTAAGGTTTGGTCGCGAATACCAAACATGGGACATTGATAAGTGGAAGAAAGTCATGTTGTCTGATGAGAAAAAATTCAATCTAGATGATCCTGATGGCTTCCAACGATATTGGCCTAACAAAAACATGCCTCCTGAAATTTTCTCCACACGTCATAGTGGTGGCGGGTCCCTAATGGTATGGGGTGCCTTTTCTTACAGAGGGACGATGGAGCTCCAGGTGGGTGCAGGGTCGTCAGACAGCGGCTGGTTATGTTAGCATGCTACAAAAAGCATCGTTGGTGACGGGAAGGGCCATCGTTTTTTGTAGGGATGGATGGTTATTCCAACAGGATAATGCTGCAATCCACGCTGGATGCCGGACCTTTCTACAAGAAAATAGGGTCCATCTCTTGAGACATCCTCCATGCTCACTGGATTTGAATCCAATTGAAAATGTTTGGGGATGGATGGCAAGTGATGTTTATCGAAATGGCAAACAATATTCAACAAAAAATGAGCTTCGTGATACTATCTTCAGAAGCTGGAGCAATATTCCTCGCTGCTTAATGGAAACACTAATTTCCAGCACGGATATATTTCATCCAGTTTAACTGAAAAATTGTAAAAGAATTACATTTTTGATTTTTGAAATTTCCAAAAATCGTGCGCTGCATATATAAAATTATGACTTTGAAGCCTTATTAATATAGCAAATGCTTCACAAATACAGAATCTTGAATACTGATCATCCCTACTATTCCGTATTCCGAAGCAATCAAGAAATAACACTTAGTATTCAAAAACAAAAAAGTCAAAATTTTGTTACACGGTTATTACCAGTTAGGATGATACATCCGTCATTAAATTTGGTTCCCTGAAATGTAAATTACTTATGACTCATCCTAATATATATATATATATATATATATATATATATATATATATATATATATATATATATATATATTGTGTATTTAGGCAACAATCTTCTTTCATGCACATTTCATTGCAGACGACAGACAAGGTGCTTTGATTTAGTTTTTTTTATACAATTTCTCATGCGATCTAATAATTTTTTTCTCTTCAGATGATAAATTATATAAAAAACTGTCCGAATGTTTTTTTTATCCGAACGCTTTCGGCTATATATTTAGCCATTTTCAAGGATTAAGTATTTTAACGGTTAAAAAATGAAATAGTTTGTTGCATGTATGTTTTAAAAAATGTTTTCATTTTTCAAAACACCGTCAAGATATTGTGTCCATGTTCGAAGTTAATATTGTTAAGTGTTGTTTTTTTTTGTTTTTATTAATAAGGCTTCCATTATTTGTAAAAATAAAATGAAAAAAATAATGCTATTATATTTATATTATCAACGAGTATTATTAATTTAATTATCATATCATATGTATTATGTGCCATGTCATTTCAGGCCATAGGCGATCATGGCTCTCCCCCTCCATTGCAGCTCTTAACAAGTTCTTTCCCTCTGCTTCCTCCCCCAGACCACGTTCTGTCACTCACTTGCGTAAGTTCGCCAGGCGCGTTGTTTTCCCTTGTCTCTCTTTCCCTCCATTCGACCCGTGAGTATCAGATTCTCTAGGCTCTCCTTCCTTATTATGTGTCCCAGAAACTTCAGCTGCCTCTTCCTGATTTTAAGTATAAACCTCCTCCTTGTTTGCAAACTATCTAAGACTTCATCGTTGCACACGCGCTCGGCCCATGTTATCCTTAGCATCCTTCTGTGGAACCAAATCTCTTTCGTCTCGCGTCTATTCTTCATCTTTGAAGAAATCGTTCAATATTCGGAGGACAGATGTCGCATAATAGTTCAGTATTCTTTTCATTTAGATGTTACTCTTCCTTAAGGTTTTTTTTTTAATAATTATAAAAATCTTCTCTAAATTTTAAATTTTGAATTTTCTTTAAGTATTTTTCCTTATAGAAACTAGAATTTAATATTGTAAAATATAGGTCAAGGTTATTTTAGCTGATGTCTGAACACTCTTCCCCCGACCACCATGAAACTGCGTTTAAGCTTTGTCCATACAATTTTATATTATTCTTATATATATTATATTATCCATATTTATCTGTATCTCACTCATTTAAACCGTTATTTAACTCCTCTCTTTAAAACTTCTCTCTGTTAAATTTTAATCCCCACCTTCACCTTTAGGCCTTCCTGTTATTCTTTCTTCTGTTACACCTTCTCTCTAGAGCTTTCAGACATTTCCCTCTCACACTTGTTTCCCACTCCCACACATACACTGTCACTAAAATTTTGCTTTTTATACCCG